>QANY01004318.1:378-273164 GCA_003255025.1 Datisca glomerata | reverse complement strand
GAGAGGGAGGGAGAGGGAGAGGGAGACAGAGGGAGGGAGTGAGGGGGAGAGAGAGAGAGATAGAGAGAGGGAGAGAGATGGATAGAAAGAGGGAGGGAGAGAGAGGTAGACGGAGGGAGGGAGTAGGGAGAGAGAGAAAGAGAACGAGAGAGAATGAGAGAGAGGGAGAGAGAGGGAGAAAGTGTGATAGAGATTACGAGAGAGAGAGAGATAGATGGAGAGAGAGACAGAGAGAGAGGGAGAGAGAGAGAGGGAGAGAGAGAGAGGGAGAGAGAGAGAGGGAAAAGACAGAGAGAGAAAGAGAGAAAGGGAGAGTAAGGGAGGGAGGGAGAGAGAGCGCGCGAGATATAGAGAGAGAGCGAGATATCGAGAGAGAGAGAGAGAGAGAGAGAGAGAGAGAGATACCGAGAGAGAAAGAGAAAGATAGGTGGATAGAATTTGAAAGGAAACCATATTTAAAAGTAACACTCATCAAACATAACATTTGTGGTGGTATAAACTCTTCCAGAGGAGTGTAAGCACAAATAACCTTTGTACAGAAGGGAGTACCCTAGGAAAACACAGAGTGAAGACCTATGGTCAAGTTTGTGTCTATTATACTGCTTCAAGTGTGGAAATCAAGCACTGCAAACACTTTGAGGAAAGAATGGTGTGGTGGCTTGTGAAAGAGAGTTTTATATGGTGAGATATTGAAAAGGACATGGTAGAGAGCTTATTGATGAGGCAAGTTACAGCTTGAAAGGCAAACCACCAATATTGCATTGGCATGGAGGCTTGGGATAGGAGAGTGAAACCTGTCTCAACAATATATTTGTGTTTTCTCTCTGCCACATCATTTTGGTGATGTGTGTGGGTAAGGATGTCTGAAGAGAACCCCACAAGACTCCAAGAAGGTAACAAAAGATTTGTACTCCCCTCCCTAGTCAGATTAGACAAGTTTTTGAAATAGTTTGAACACAAAATGAGCTTCAAATATGAGTTTAACTGGATAGATCCATGCACACCAAGTGTGATCATCAATGAAATGTATGTAATATTTATACCCACAAGAAGAAATGGGTAATGGACCCCAGATATTAGTATGAATGAGTTCAAAGTTTTTGGATTTTCTGGATGGAGAGGGAGGGAGGTGATGGAGTCTATGACTCTTGCCTTGTTGTCAGGCATGGCAGATAGTAGTATAATTACTCTTATGAGGTAGTTTCAATTGTGTTAGAATAATGTTTGTGACTTTATGAGATGGATGTCCAAGTTTTTGATGTCATTAGGTAGTGTTTGTAGATTTAGAGTTATACAGAATGCTTGAGTCAGTGCTTGGAGACTTAGAGGTAACATGAATGCTAGGAAAAGAGAAGTTATATTCATTATCACTGAGTGATACATTCTCGAAGTTGGGAAACAAATTTTTTGAAAAAGGAGAAGTACAATTCAGTGTATTACTAAGGCCTAGATTAGTTCTAGCAGAAAAAACCAATAGGCTTAATAGTCTAAGTCCTAGTAACAGAGAAATTAGAAAACTTCCTAGAAAGGGTGTCATTATGCAGGTATAAGTTGCATGCATCAAATCCTGTTTGCTACCTCCTAGGAAGGAATAGCTCATAAAGCCCATCTTTAAGCTTCCGTTTGAGAATTATGGTCCATGAAAACAGATTCTTTACAAGATAAAATGATGAGTAAAATTTAACTACAGTCGGGTTACTCTAGTAAGTTTGGAGACACTTATCCTGTTCTTTTTTATTTTGGAAACTCTAAGCACTGAGTTAAGCACTCTGCATAATTCTAAATCTACAAACACTGCCTTATTGCATAAAAAACTTGATAACCACAATGAGGTTATCTCTAGTAAGTTAGGATTGAAGAAGAAGAGCCATCTTACTGTGCATGATTCTTCTCGTGGTTGTGTTACCTCAGTATGGACACTCTTTTTTGGCCACCTCACCTAGCTTTCTCTCTCTCATGTGTGCATGGCCAACTCAACAAATATTCTTTCAATCATTGCAGTCGATTTTCTGTTAGGATTGTTCCATTATTAGTTTTGAGTTTGGGAGGGATTAAACTATCTGTTGCCATAATTGTTCTTAATTAGATGAGTTGTTACTCTCATACTCAATTCTTTTTAAGAAATGAATTTTAATACACTAGCTTTGTGTATTACGAACATAGATTGTACCTCTTCTATAGTGAGATTTTCAGGCCTCGAGATTATATTTACAACGACAGGATCAAAATCTGGTCCTAGTCCATTGAGAATATGGAGAATAAGATCTTGCTCAATGATGGGGTCTTCTGCTACAAGGTTATTGTCACTGATGCTTCTCATGGTATCACAATAGTCTATAATTGACTTATCCTCTTTCGTGGTCTTGTGCAAAGAGCTTTTTAGTTCTAGAAGCTTAGCTCAAGTTCTGCTGGCAAATGTTCTTTCAAGGCCAAACTAGAGACTACTCGAGGTCTCAAATTGCAACAAGGAGCCAAGTACACGATCACTCATCGTGGATCTTAACTAGCTGAGTAAACGTTGGTCCTGTCTTAGCCACACCATGTAATCTGGATTAGTTTTACGGTCTTCCAATAGTGTAGTTGGTCTTGTTCTAGTATTTATGATGAAGTCTGTGAGGCCATGGATTATAATAGATGGAACCACTGTGATTTTCATAGGATGTAATTATATCTGTCAAGCTTGATTGATAGTGTGGAGCGTAGAGTGTTGGCAAATAAATTCAGGTCTACATTTTGGCGATGTGAACCTTCAGTGTAGTGACGTAGTCCCTATTTTACGAAGAGTCAGCATGGGATGGCATGAGAGATTTAGCCTGAGCTCTGATACCAAGATAGAATGTATTTACAGAGATGATGATAGAAACACAATCACATTCACATTGATTAACAGGAAATATAACCAATATATAGCCATGACATAAACACAATTATCACCAGAAGATTAGGGGTAATGTAACAAAGTCTCCTCACACAATTGTCTCTCAAGAGGAAACAATTCCTAACAGAAAACCAACGGCAATGATTGGAAGAATATTTATTGAGCTGGCCATGCACATGTGAGAGAATAAAAGCTAAGTGAGGTGGCAACACTATAACAAAAAAGGCTACGATAGTGGCAAAAAAATACTATCATAGCGTTTTTTAAAAGTCTGCCACCTATGATAGCTTTTTTAAATGCTATAAAAAAGCCTTTTATAGCGTTTTAAAAACGTTATAAAATCCCTTTCATAGCATTTTGTTGATGCTGTAGTAGGTCTTTTACATCATTTTATAAATGCTATCGTAGGTCTTTCATAGCGTTTTATAAATGCATCGTAGATCTTTTATAGAATTTTTCAAACTCATTGTTTTGTAAATGTTATTAAATACACTTTATAACTTTTTTTTATTACTTATACTTACAATTGTACAAATATTAAAAATAAATAACTTTTCAAAAAATATTATGTAATAATACTACCATATATCATTTTATATAATTAGTCAAATTTGTTACATACTAATTGTCTACTAGAAATCACATCTCAAAATGATAAATATATAATGATTTTTACATAGAGCATGCAAAAATAATTTATCCAAAAAACTAAAATCTAGTATAAATTCGCATCTAGGTACTGAAGGTGGAGGCACCCTAGGAGGTCCACTTGGTGGTTTTCCTTAGTGAGGAGGTGGTGGCGCAGGTAACTGCCTTGGTGATACTTCAGGACAAGATCAAAGTGTTATACCAAAACATGAATGATCCATTCAAATGAAGGAGCAAGCCTCCTATTCCAAATAGTACAATCTAAATGATCAACTGCTAAGAAATGACGTATTAGATAAGGAAGTTAAGAATTAGTGATAGACTTACAAAATTCCATGATATAATATAGTCGTTGGTGGAGAGCAACCAAATTCTGACATTTAACTGCAAACCAAGTTCATTATCTTCTGTTTCAAAATGAAACATTTAACAAACATTCAAGTTTATCTAAAGATTCTAAACAATGTCTTATAAGACCATAACAAAGCTTAAGTGACAGAGAAGGTTCATAATAACACCAAGCCTTTCAAATCCATCCATTCCCTCACCACCAAAAAGAAGAAAAATAAAATAGATTAAGTATGAATCGCATGGAAGTATAAGGATTACATTGAAAAATGCATGCCATGTAATATGATATTCAGAACCAGATATTTGATACTAACAAATTAATTTAAATTTTTTACTGAAATCCAAGAAAGTAGACACTAATAGGTGAAGGCTCGAATAAACTCAAATTGCAAATGATGTTTTCAAGTCAATTATATGTTTTCTCCACTATATGAATGTGTATACTAGCCAAAGCAATAATCCAAAACTTGTTTAGTATGTCACATGAAGCATAAACACGCGTATAATATATATTTAGAAAACACTGTGAAACTCCTTCAATTCACAACCAAAGATTTCATTCTATAAAAGTTATTAACATTCATTCTTATCTACCAAAGCTTTTGTTCTACAATATTTCATTCTAATCTACCAAACAGAAACACGAGTAGATTTTAGTGTTACCCAAATATAAAGATAACTAATATCATCATCACCAAAAGAAACAAAAGAGGGAAGAAATGAAAGTGGGATCATTATGAAAGCACAATTGTTTTTAGAGGTCAAAATAGTTTAAAAAAGTACCTTTTGAGCTTCAAACACCATTACAAAAGTCTTGAACTGGTTTTGGAAATGAAAACAAGCAATTATGGAAAGGTAATAAAGTCTTAGTAAGACAAAAGAGGTACTACAGGTACTCAATCTTTACCTTGAAAGTAATTATCTCACATGGTTCAGCTGCAAATGAAAGATAACAAATTGAATCAAAACCCAGTACAAAAGCCTCCGAATTGAACCAAAAACTAACAGCTTCTTTGTCATATACCTCCCTACCAATTTTGATGATGATTAAAGCAGTTTTGTCAGCTGAACCTACTGTAAGAGGGGAAGCAATCTTGAAAGCCATCTAGGTGCATTTCGTGAACCATCTTTCTAAGTTACACACGTAGACTCAATCTAAGTTACACACAAGCATTTGCCAGAAAGAATATTCAACTTCCATTTGTTGCCACCAAAGTCAACCTAAGAAAAAAAAAGATGTTAACAATATGATGCAATCAATCTCAAATTAGAATAGCAAGGAACAATTTCAATACAAAAATGATTTAAGATATAATTTATGATATTCTCATGCAAGCAAGAATATGCTCTATAACTACAACCAACAGTCTTAAAGAAACATAACTTTACCTTTGTAGAGATAGAACCGACTCCTTCAGCCAGATAAGCAGATAACCCCCACCCCCTTCTCCATTCTCTTAAAGAATGGCTTTCTCAAAACATGAAAATAGGTTTTTCAATTTGAAATGCTAAGGAAACCATTTATACATGCATATATACATCATTAAGAAACATCAAAACTAGCTGACTATTGTTTAACTGTTATGAACAAACAATGGTGGAAAACAAATTAACCACCTAAGTCAATGAATATCCCATTGATATTCCCACCACCAAACTAATTTTAAATGCAACTTGGCAGAACTCATGAACTAACAATATACAGACCATATTTATCTACATCAAATCGACAGAACTCATGGACTATTATATCAAGTCATAGCTCTAAATAAATCTCATGGCTACTAATAAAGCAAACATCAACGCCAAAAGCTACGATAAATAGAGCATCGAAAGTTCCATCAAATTTTGCAGACATTATAAGTGTATGATTTTTAGCTCCAACATTGAGCTAAAGAAAAATGAGCCAGTCATTTTACACTAACTTCAAATATTACTCTGGTAAAAGAGCAACGATACTGGTCATAAAAGGTATTATAGAGGTGTTACCAAGGAAGATAAAAGATTACCCGAATGCATTTCCCTTTAGTTGATGCCCTTGCTTAAACACAAGTTCCATCCTTAACTATAATGAACAAAAAAATAAAACAATGTCAAATCCACATAACAAAATATTAGAAAGTATTTCAATAGTGATAAGTGACTTACTAAAAATGAGTTCAAGAAGCCTATATTTGGCAATTAACTTACTACATGTATGCCAAAATATGATATGGCCTTAATATCTTCTCATCATAAATAACATTAACAATGTCCTGTTAAAATCAAAGTTACAATGAAAATTTGAAGAAATGAAGGATAAAAGTTAAGCTGCTATATACTTAATTAGTTGAACTGAGCCATTCAACAAAATAAACCTACTTTCAACATAAGGTATTAGTATAGCAAAAGAAAACCCTATCAAATGAAAGTTAGAAACACCTTACATTGGTGCCACAAACGAAGTTTAGACAACACAATCTCTGTTGGTAGCTCTACGGGAATCACAGAAGCCCCTGAACAAACACCAAAAGAAATGACAAATTTTTGTCAAACAAAATTCAGCAATGGGCCATACTTAATGGTTTTGTTTCCTCAATGTGGGGAAGAAAATTTTCATTTAAACAAATATTTTGATTTTCTTGAAAACTAAGCAAATTGGTCACACACTGGATAACATGTTTTGCATAGTTTTCTATAATCCTGAGATTAGTTAGCTGCATACGAAATGCACAAGAAGAAAATAACTTTACTAAAAAAGAACAATTTGAACTGCACATTATCCTAATCTCTCGAATCAAAAGAGGTCATGAACATAAAAGTGTACTGTACCCCTACAACTATTAACTCAAACTTTAAATAGAAACTATGTACTAATAATAATTTTTTGAATCAAGTAAGCTCAAGGTATTTAATTAGATGGGGAAAGGATAATTTACTCACCTAGGTTTGGAGCTTGTTAGGGTGTTGTGATTTTGAGTAAAATTCCAAATTTATCGTGGGTGAATTTTGATAAGTTTGAGGAAACTCAATCTGAACCTAGACTCTGCTTGTTACCGTTAAGAAACTAGGAATAGGTTAGGATAAGCTTCTCATACTTTCCTTTTGTAAGCTCTTTAACCTGCAATACTTCATCACATGAGATGCTCAAATTAACACAATAACATAAGAGAACACCATGTGAAAGAGAGTCAAACCCAGAGGATAACAAAAATTTATTATCTTAGGTGATAAAAGTAGGGGAATTTCAATTCTTGAAATGAAATATTGGAAGTAAAGAAACAAAACTCAATAACAACAAATGTTCTACAATGAAAAAAATACTATGTAAGAACATAAAAGAATTATGTCCAATGACCCAAAATAATCTAATGTATAGAAATTTACATCCTAGCACCAGCCTCCTCCTAAACCCATTAACTTCACCAATCACATCCAGAAAAAGAAAACAAAAGGAAAGGAAAATCGAAACTCTAACCTTCAAATTGAAAAGAAATAGCTTCAATTGAAAGGAATCATATAAAAATATTAAAAAAGGAGGAAAATGAAATGCATAAAACCACAATTAGATACTTTAATACTTGGACAGAGAATGAGAGCCCCACACATGGGGAAAAGAACCCTAATCCCCAAATCAACTTTGAAATCGTAAACCATTTGCACATTGCCATCTCCTTGTCTTCAGCTCTGAAGAGGTCGAAGTTACCCCAACCTTAAGCTCGAGCATTGAAGCTCGTAGAACAGAAGAGAAGAGGGAGAGATCTTACTTAAATCACATAGGCAAGAGGGAGAGAGTAGAGTAGAGGGGCCTCCCAAAAGAGCAGAAGAGAGAAGCTTACCGAAATCTTGAGCTACGATTGTGGTGAGACGAGAGGGCTTTGAGAGAGAGAGAGAGAGAGAGAGCTGAGAGAGTGAGTGAGAGAGAGAGAGAGAGAGAGAGAGATGAGAGAGCGAGAGAGAGTGCTGAGAGATAAAGCTTCGAGAGAGCTGTGAGAGAGATATGTGAAAGAGAGCGGTTCAATATTTAATTAGACGGGTCTTGAAATTTTGTCCCCACACCTTGAGAAATAACTGGACCTTTGACAGTGTTTTGTGCTAAAACGCGATCACTCAATGTAATAAAAATATTTAATTGTTGTAGTGCAAGCGAGAGAGTCCGTGCAGACGTAACACATCCACAAGAAGAGCCATGCACACTAAGTTGACTATTCTTCTTCAATCCTAACACTTACACTTACCTCAAGATTTTAAATGTGACGAGGATCTTGGGTATAAGTCAAAAGGTGAGGTCTCTGGCGTAGTTAACTTAAATTTTTATGTATATATATTTTGGATAATAAATTAAAACAAAAAATTACAAAATAATTAGATTTTTAAAGATATATAAAATTTACATATGATTATTCTAACAACTAATATATTAGCAAAATGAACAAGTTCTCATTCATGTATTTTAAATTTAAGTAGGCTTATCTGAGAAAGAAAATTGTAATGTTAATAATTATTATATTACAGCCTGAATATTAATTAACTGAATGTCAAACTTTAATATAACATTTATAATTAGTTGTTTATTTATTTGGATATTGCAACAAATGTTGGTTCTGAAAGTTCTATGGGTACAGGAGATTTATTGGTACAGGGGTTTATTTACTCTATATCATCTTAGTGGCCCTCACACAAAGTGATCCAAGGGTAAATAAACTCTATGTACTGTACATCCCCTGTACCGTAGCATTACCCATGTTGGTTCACATAGTACGTTTTATTAATGACAGTACTAAAATAGTCAGTAAATAGTACACTGATAGGGTTGATTGAATTATTAGACAATTCAATCCGACATCTTAGTTGTTTATTTAACTAGTATTGACCACTCACAATATGACTAAGAACAGGTGGGAGAAACTAGAAAGCACTGCGATCGTGCAAGTTAAAAAAATACAACTAAAAAATATTGTCGACACCTATACTACTATATGCTCCGTTTGCGCGAGCGTGTGTGTCAATTCAACTTCTAGGCGGGTAATGTTTACATAAATGTTCTTGTGTTATAGCAATCGGTGGCCTTGTTTGGAACTTAATTAGCCCTTGAGAATCTCACATGAGAGTAAAGGGAGCAAACGTAAGCCAAGGATAACTTCCCGGTGCCAATCCGAATTCAGATATGTAAAGCATACAGATTTATACGAACGTCGGCAAGTCATCCTTGGCTCATATATACTCCCAAACTCATTGTGCAAGAAAACTTGGACATACATTATATAGGATTGTTTTCGCATTATAGGAATTTCAATTCCCTAAGCAAGACAAGTCTTCAAAACCCCATTTTTATTTTTTATAGCTGAAATGTGAAGCCTATTTATAGAAGAAAATTTGCAGAAGAGTGGAGCTATATAACAAAGCAGTAATTTATTCCCATCCCAAAAGGAAAATGTCTCTCGTTGACCTAATTTTGGGCCATAAGGGTGTTTGATCATGACTGCACAAGATCAGGCAAACCAGTGGAACTCTAGTTTTGATCACAAAAGTAAATTCCGGTTGACAAATAAAAGTAAACTTCATTGTTAGGTGTCAACTAGTCAGTAGAATATGTACGGATTGGAGGTCTTGTTTCGTGGCTGACTGTTGGAGGTCAAAGAATATGTTCTACGAGATTATTGATCATACGCCATAGAGTGAAACAGGATGTGATATAAAGTATTTTGTTTTATTTGAGTATGTACATATAAATGTGTAGAAAGCAAGTATCTCTTCACTTAGACTTCTTTCTCTATTATTGTCTTAAAGTCAAATATACTAGTTAGTTATAGATACAAGAAAAAAGGTTTACATACAAGTTTGCTGCTTTTTTATCAGAAATTCTTCCTCTTATTTTGGAGTAATTAAAAACTACCATGATAGTCCATTGCTTTATTATTCCGTAATTAATTCAGCAATCCCAATTTTTTTTGTTTTTCAAATTAATATAAATAATGATAAAAAAAATATTTTTTGTGCTATGCTTGATCGTGAAAATTAGGAAGGAATGACAAATGAGAAGTTCGATCAAGTAAAAAGGTAAAATACTCCTTGGTTCAAGGAGTACGATTCAATTTATACTTAATTATTAGAAGTTTTGAAAGTGAAAAGAACTTAAAGAGAATTTTCTTTTCATTACCATAGTTTCAAATTTCAATAACAATATTATTAAATTAGTTATTTTAACATTTACCCTCCTTTTCCTTGGTTTCTAATTTTCTTGAACCAAAACATCGATTTGATGGCTGTACTTATAGTAAAAAACTTTTGTATGTTCTATTTTTACCTCATTAATATATATTAGACGAGGATAATTCTTTTAATGGAAGAATACATGAATCTATAATAAAGAACATAGAACTTTAGGGTGTTCCACTTTAATTAAAACCTCAATGTCAGATCTCAAATTTATACGAATGTCTCAGATTAGAGACTTTCTCCAACTTTAGTATGAAAATCTTAATGTTCAAAGCATATTGAAATCAATGTTCACCTTGTTAGAGACAAATTTATTGTCAAGCAAGTAGATATCATGTATATTCCCTCTCATACTAGTGGAAGAGTCAATATGTGGAAAATGATATATTTCTTCACCAAATATTGCATGCCTAGATGTGATAAAAGTTTTAGAGCTAGGATTATAACAAAGATAACCTTTGGACTGAATAGAGTAGCCAAGAAAAATATGTTAAGATGATCTTGGTTTAAGTTTATGAGTTATGTATGGTTTGAGAAGAGGGTAGCATGCACAGTTACTAACTCTCAGTTTGAATATGAGTGCATCAAGATCAATGTGAAAGCATCGCATGAGTTGAAAGGAGATGTTAAAGATCAAAGACCTCAGCATACTTACCATGCACGTAGATTAATGAAGACAACGTATCTAATTTGTGATTGATTTACTACAAGTGTAAGTAATCTAGATTCCTTTATTAGTGATAGACTACATAATACACGCTAGATCAAGAATGTATAAGGAGAAGTTAAGAAATGAAGTTAGTTTGTTTAATATAGAGGTAGTTAGTAACTAACCTCATCCCTATCAGTTGTAATAATTCTTAGTCTTCTTGTATTCAATGGTTTTACTATGTATAAATAGAACATTAGTATCGCATTAGCATTTAATGAAATACTGAGGTATCACTTAATTATCTTATCTTCGCATTCTCTCTTTCTCTTTCTTTCTCATTATAACTCTTTCATGATATCCGAGTGATCCAAGAACAAACGTTCAAATGGAGTAAACAATACTATATCAACAAGAAATGGTGAAAACAATACTGAAATGGTGTACAAGAACAAACACTATAATAACTCTTTCATTCATTAAACGTAAATGCAACTAATAACAACAAGAAATGGTGTAAACAATACTACATCAGTAAATTCACATAATGAAGTTCTCGAATACATTCAGTAGTTCCCTCGGGATGAAGCTTGATAGAACTAATTATGTGATTTGGAAGTCTCAAGTCATCCCAACATTGATCGGTAATAATGATCTTGAAGACATTGCTTACAGGTTGTCTAAGAAACCTATAGAGATGTTACTAAATGGAAGTATCAATCTTGAATGTAGGATGCAGATCAAGAAAGATCAACTGTTACTCAGCTGGTTGAGAGCCTTAAGGAAAGAAGGAGTTCTAGGATAACACAATATAACACTTTAAAGGAATTTCGCTAGTTAATCCAAACCAATATGCTTCTGCAATTAAGGAATTCACTACAGAATAAAAAGAATGGTAGTCTTTCTGTTTCATAATTTTGTGAGAGATTTAGAAGGATTGGAGATAGTCTTGCTGCTGCAGGACACACTATTAATGCTACGATTGTGGGAATCACATCTAGATGTGAAGATCTTACTATGGAAGATGTGCAAGCTTTACTAATGTGCATGAAAGTAGGTTTGAAAAATAAATTTCTAAAATGGAGTCAAATTTTTTAAATATGTGTGCAAATATACTTCCAAAAGCTTTTAAAAAAAGGAATTTTAATGGAGGATTCCAAAACTTCAACAAGAATAGTGAAAGAAGAGTTTTTTCACAATCTAAAAGTCAAAATTACGGAAATCATGAATGGTAGAAGAGGTGGAAGACCTAGAAGAAGAAACAAGATTGTGTGGCAAATGTGTGGAATATATGATACTCAGTAGTTTTTTCTATCTCACGTGTGATAAGGGTTATCATGTCACTCCACAAATAAATCCGAATTTTTCTTGTACTCAAAACCAGAATTCTCTCAACTCCAATGGCTTTCATAGCTTCTCTTATAGCTTTTATGGCCTCCTTTGAGCAAGGATTGCGTTGGTTTACAGATTCAGCCGCAACAAACCATGTTATTGTAGATCTCTAAAATCTTAGTCTTGCACATGAATATGTGGGGAGTGAAAAGCTTGCAGCAGATAATTATAATGCCTTTAGCATATCTCCTTCAAAACCCTATCCTTTCAAGCAAAAATCTATACTTAGAATTTCCTGAATTAAAGCAAAACCTAGTGAATGTTCAAATTGACCCAATATATCAAATATACATATTGAATTTTATTTTGATGCTTGTTTTGTGAAATTCAAAACTCTAGGAGTTGTACTGCTTAAAGGAATACTAAGAGATGGACTTTATCTGCTAATACATCCTGATGGAAGACAGTTACATCCCACTACGTTAAACTGTTTCATTCAGTCTCAAAATCCTATCACACAAGAGTCTCTTTTGTCATATGTCTGTAAATTCATGTTTCTGATGTACAACCAATTTCTAAAGAAAGTACCATCCATAATAGTTTTCATGTTCAATGAATAATACAAGAACTTTACTGCCCTACAAAAATGTTCATATTTTTCCTTACCTTATCAGAAACACCATTTTCTCTTATTCGTATGGACTCAACTAATGACATTAGTATTTGGCATTAAAGATTGGGTTATCCTACCTATGATGTTTTGCTAAAGGCATTAAAATCCGAAAATATTAATTTTAATCTTCTACACTAGATTTTTACATACCATGTCAAATTTTAATCATCTACACTAGATATTGCAATATTTAAACATTGTAATATCTAATCCTTTAGAATTGATTTATACAGATTTCTGAGGTCCTTGACCAAAACTTCCAGAAAAGGTTACATGTATTGTAATATTTCCTTGATGACTAAAGTAGGTTTACTTGGATTCATCCACTTAGAATGAAGTTCGAAGCCTTTCAAACGTTTGACATCTTCAAAGTATTAGTGGAAAAACAACTTGATAAACATATCAAAACACCATCAAATTGAGGTGGAGAGTTAAGGCCTTTTTCTAACGTCTTACAATCACAAAATATTACCTTTCAACATCCATGTGCATATAATCATCAACAAAATGGAAAGACTGAACGGAAATATAGACACATAGTTGAGATGAGACTCACTTTACTTGCTCAAGCCGAGTGACCGTTCTTATTTTGGTGGGAATCCTTAAACTACTGTACATGTCATAAACAAATTACAGACTAGAGTTCTTTTTTATCCTTCACCTTATTAGATGTTACATAATCAAACACCATATTACAAGTCTTAAGATGTGCATGTTTCCCTCGTCTCAAGTCTCGTAATACTAAGAAAGTTGAGTTTCATATTGATTTCTACATTTTTCTAAGTTATTCTCCTAACTGTAAAGGTTAGAAATGTCTACATACTTCCAGATGGATTTAAATGTTTAGGAATGTCATTTTTAATGAGCACACTTTTCTTTATAATAACACCTGTCATAAACTCACTACACCAAAGAAAATATCACTTTACCTACTCTTACTTGACAATCACTGTTAATTTACATCCTTCCCTGCATATCATCTATTAGGATACTGTCACAGGTTAAACTATCACTAAATCTTCTTCAAGCAGTGTCTCAGAGTCTTCTAACTCACGAGAAGGTTCTTAGTTTGATAATTCAATTACTACACAGTCTTTGACTAGTACTGTTATGCCTACGTCACATTAGTTGCTTGATTTTTCCACCATATCAGTTTGTTAGTTGTTGATTTAAATGGATCCACATCCATTACTTGTCCTATTCAGAATATATCCAACCACTCATTATCACTAAGTCTAAAAATGTCATTCAAAAACCAAAAGCTTATACCCCCACTAAACACCCTTTACCAAGCTCTTTATCTTCAACAGAACCAACAACTGTTAAACAAGCTTGTCCTGCTATCAAAGCTAACTCGATCTAGAGAAACTTGTCAAGACTCTACTCTTTATAAAAGTACAATTGGTGCTCTACAATACATATCTATTGCACGATTTGGCATAACAATTTTAGTGAACAAATTGAGTCAATATATTCAACTTCCAACTACAACACACTGGTAAGTATGTAAAAGGGTGTTGAGGTATCTTAAAGGCGCTATCACAAAAGCCACTTCAAAATGCAGAGAGATTCATGAACCACTCTTATCCACTTTTAGAGCTCTCCAAAAGGAATGGTAATTATTACATCACTATTTGTTAGATGATAAATTTTATGTTAAATACGAATTGAATTATGACATTTACATTTTTTATGATAGAAACGTATCAATAAGGAGAACCGAAGTAAACAAATAATACTACATACGGTCAGTCAAACAAGTATAGCGCAAATATCCATCAAATGGTAATTCATGGTTATTTATATTTAACGAAGTTTGCTTATTCTATAAATTAAATTTATATTCATTGTTTTGGTATAGAAAAAAAGACTGGAAAAATATCTAGTCATGCAAAATTATTTTCAATCACTCACATAAGCATAAAGATGAGGCTTTTGTTGATCAAGAACTTGAAGTTACGGCTGTAAGTGACTATTACACTAAAGTCCCTGATGTTTTGTTTAAACTAATTAAAGTTCCTTATCACACCAAAATTATTACATAAAGTATAATTCTAATTACAGTGATTTATGTTTTACATTATAGAAATCTATGTAGGAGTGCATTGCTAAACTTTCTGATCCTTCTAAAAATGTTCTCTTGACCAAACGATATTTTTCACAAGTAATCAACAAAAGACATACAAATCCACTATTTTTTTTTACGAAAAGGAAAATGTGGAGTAACTCTCGATATAGTAGTAAAGGTAAGACGTGTAGGCAGATCAACTCATGGAGTTCTCATTGAAATAAGATCCACACAAAGAAAAGCACTTGACATTCATTGATTATTAGGGGCATCCCAAAAATGTATGGGGTCAAAATATGGCTTTCAAATTAAGTTCTTCTAAAAGAAGATGTCATTCATTTGATGAGAAATAAAAAAGGAATATGAAAAATACGAGTCGCTGAAGCTGAAGCAGCTACTTTTGAAGTAACGGAAAGAAAAGTTACGACAATACTGTGTATATAAGCAGTGATTTTAAATCTAAAGGTTAATGTACTCTGACAACTTTACCTAAGACATAGTTTATTTATTTTTTGGTAATAGTTGAAAGTTGACATATAACTCACCTTTATTGTCACTATACAAAACAATACATGAAACTTAATTTGGGGGTAATACTGGGTATATGAGCAGTGACGGTTTCAATTCCAGAGGTTAAGTGTACTCTGGTTAACTCACCCTTACTGCCACTCTATAGAATTGTACATAAGGCAGTTCTTGGTTTTTTGGTGGGATAGTTGAAAAGTTGACAGTTATTTCACCCTTACTGCCACTCTATAGAACTGTACATGAGATTTTCACCTCAATTCTTTGAAAGTCATTGGATCATTTTACTTGTTCTAGAATTATCTCCTCACTTCTTATGTTCCATCCTGAAGAATGATTGGGACAAATTCAATCACATTTTCATTCATTTAGAATCTAGACTCTTCTACGTTATTTTTATACACTTATTTATTTCTTCCCCCTTTTTTTTTATTTTTTTATTACCTTCCATCATTCCTTAAGTCCTATAGGGAAAGGAGCACCCTGGACATGTACGGGCTTGCATTAAACCCTACTCCGTCAAAGTTATTTTCATATTCCTCAAATGGATATTATGGTGGTGCTTCTAGCTCTCAAATGACTGAAGAAAACACACACTTACAGTCGAGAGTCTCTCAATCAGAGTCTAACTAGACAAAGAGGCATCCCATGATATTGGTGACTTTGTTTATGGGCTTTAAATCTCAAACCTTTTTGTTGTCACTTATATTGTAATGGTATATTGGATAAAACATTTGTATTACTCAACTTCACCAGTGTGTTTTTTTATGTTTAATTGTCATGAGTGCAATGGAAGAGTCATGCTATATATGGATGCTCTATTAGTTGAGAATTCTGTTAATGCTGTTGTGAATGTTTGAGATGTATGAATATATTGAAAATTGTATTTGTAAGTAAAAATGTGGCGTACATGACATAAAGCATACGGCGTATGCTGCAATTTAGCTATACGGGCGATTAAAAAACTGTTGATATAGTTTTTTTACCATTATCCACAGGTATTCGTTAGATCTTCATAAACTTTTTCAGCACTAAATAAACTGTCGAAAAAGAAAAAAACTATTCCAACAAATAATAAACAATCGAAAAGTTTTGGCCGCCTGGAAATAACTGCCAGCATCGGTGAAAATAACCGCCTGGAAAAAATGAATTTCTTGTAGTGGTTATTAAAACCATCATCTTCTCTTACAATCCAAGCATATTTTAATGCAGATTGGCTTGGGGATATTGATGATAACAGGTCAACAGGTGCATAGTTGATTTCATATGATAATTTATTGTCTTGGTCTTCAAAGAAATAACATATCATTTCAAGATCAATCATCGAGAGTGAGTATAGTTCATTGACTAATACTGAAACAAAGATTAAGTGGCTTCAATGTCTACTTAGTGAACTATCATTACATCTTACTCAGCCTCCTCTAACATGGTGTGACAATATTAGTGCTCTTGCTTTGGCTTGAAATACAGTTGTACATGCTAGAATTAAGCATATAAAATTAGATATTCAACTTGCCTTAGATATTAGACATAAGGTGTTGAGAAGAGAGTTGCAAGTCAGAATTTGTTCCCTCACTTGAGCAACTTGCCAATTTACTTACAAAATCCTTATTTATATCCGGATTTGATTATCTAAAGTCCGAGTTACAAGCGGTAGAATCCCCTTTCGCTGGAGGGGAGATGATTGACTATGATATACATGATCAAGAACATACAAAGAGAAGTAAAGAAAGGAAGTTATATAGTTTGTTTAGTATAGAGGTAGTTAGTAATTAACTATCCTCATGCACAATCAGTTGTAATAAGTCTTAGTCTTCTTGTATTAGATGATTTTTTTCTCATTAGCACCTAATGCAATACTGAGGTATTGCTCAATTTTTTCTCTTATTTTTCTCTCTCTCTCTTTCTTTCTTAATATAAGTCTTTCAGTTTCAATTAGCCTAGCCCTGATTCGTTTGTACTATATATATACTGATGTAACTAAACACCATTCTTGGCAAAGCAATTAGTAAATGCAACACAGCAGAGGAAAACCTCATTGAATCTTCTCATTCTTCAGTTTTCTATGTTTCTAAGATAATTTGTTGTAAGTCGATATCCTTGTTAATCGAAGAAGTAACTATTTAGTTTTTGTTCTTCTCCAAGTGGACTTAATCCCTTTTGATATAGTTCTGTTCCTGTTTATGTTAAGACTATCTTGTGTTAGAGTTAACCTTGATTTGGATTCTATATTTCCATGCAAGAGGATGGATAAAATAAACCGAAAAAGTGCTGATAAGGCTATCGCACGTTGGTGGTGTTATTTTGCTTGAAGCAACTGTGTTTATCATGTTTTGATTCCAATTGGGTAAAGAAAACGAAGCTACAAAAAGGTCATATAAGCTGCAATATTCTTCTGTTATATAAGACTTATATTAAAAATGATTCATATAAAATGCATCTTCATGTAAAAAATATGCTATGAAATACACAAAGTGCTCCAAATTATATTATTAACTATAATAGCGTTTCTCAAATAATCATAACAACACTTCTAAACAAAAGCACTCCCTAGAGTAGTCTAATGTAAGAATTGTGGTCTTGTAATAATTGACTTAGTAGTTTCAATTATTATCCATGTAATAGAGGGTGGTTACTAGAAACTAATGGTTGTTACAAGCAAATACTCACATCTTGGTAACCATTAACAATGGGTGGGTTGATGGAGCCACTCATTCACCCAAAAGTTACTTCTTGAATGGTTCAAGTAAGGGTGAAATTTTTTTAGCATTTTATCCAACTATTATTCTTATGTTTCCAATAAAAACCTTTAATTACACATCATTTTCTTCACTTTTTATCTCAATAATCACATTTTTAAACATTATATTTTAAGAGTCATTCTTCAAAATTTTACATTTCAAGAGTCATTCTTCAAAACTTTACATTTCAAATATTTCCATGAAATTTACATTCGCCGAAAAGTCATTTAATAAAGTAAGCCAACATATAGGTTATATGGGATACTATATATCCACTATATAATAAGCATAACAAGTAATTGTTCTTCAGGTAATTAAAATATGTTAATTGTTAAATAGATAAAAAAAAAATAGGAAGAGATAAGCAAATCAATATTGAGATGACAATTCTTTTATTTTTTATATGTTTGCTTTTCATGGAAAAAAATAAAAGAAAAAACAGGCAAAGAACATCATAAAAGCAGCGTGAGAACAATAGTTACGTTTCTCAAGCAAAATGATGTCACATTATCAAAGTGATAGTTCATTCAAATAGTATTTTGTGCATATAACTTGCTTATAAAGATGTAATATTACATGTTAATGTAAAAATAACATACTGGAAAAGATAGAAATATAGGAAAAAGTTCATTAAAAAAAAAATATTCGGAGAAGAGAGAAAGAAAAAAATTCTATAGACGACAAAGATTTTAGTGAAATCAAATAATAATAAATAAAAAAATTAATGTATGTAATGAGTGACTCATACAATAGATATTCATTATCTATTGATTTTTTATTTGATTTATCATAAACACACTGAATTTTATTTAGGAATGGCAATGTTACTAATATTAAATGACACGTGCAACAGATGTAATATTGGCCAAGTATATATAAAGTATTGAAAATCATTATTCATCATCCTAAATACGATAGTTAAAAGAGAAATGATTGAAGATGACTGGATTCTTATAAGGTTACTAAGGCCTGATTAAATTTACGCAAGGATATCAGGTGGTAGATTTGTTTTATTTATATATCAAATTGTTAATTTATATTAGATGATGTCGGTCTCGCTTTGGATTATTTGAATTATTACATCTAAGTCATGAAAACAGTAAGACAGAAAATGTAAACCATTTATTTGCAACGTTAACGAGAGAATAAATATCCGCGTTAATTATATGGTTGCATTTGAATTCTCAAGAACAAATTCCAGATGACATTTTCCTTATAATTATATTATTCTATTCCTCTATGGATAGGAAGTGTAGTACTCAATGAAGCTCAGAAAAATGTCAAAATGCCTTTTAACGCCCAAAGGAGTCGCCCCCTCTCTATATATATGTTTAAGAAGCACAACAGCCATTTATAATCCAAATAGTATGGATTCTTCCATCCAAAATGGAAAAAAAAAAAAAAAACAATTCTTAGAGTCACGCATGAATATATAGAGAGTTGATTTGAGTCAGGAATGACTTGCCGACGAATGGATCATGTTTGAAGTCGGCATAGTCATTCTTGACTCTAATTGGCTCTCTATATTTTCATGCTTCGACTCTCAAGAATAAGCTTCTAGCTTCTAAACTGAAAGACAATTTCAAAGTCAGCAAAGAGAGGAGCATGATGATTTCCCTGCATTGATAATCACTATAAACGGACATTTTCATCGTTAGTATCTTTGATTATAGCACCTTAAAATTTATCATGATGGGATATGATTTAAAAAATTACGGAAATTAGTACCTAGCTAATATTGCAATGCTCATTAATGTCATGTGAGTCATGGAACAATCGTATTCGATGTCCAGTTGAACCTCATATCATGAAATCGATTTGTTCTAAAAATATTTCTCATTAACTTAGAAAAAAATTCAAATATTTTCTTTAATAATCCAAGTTAATTAGCACAAGGATATGATAAATTAATTCAAAGTATAGTGAATTATACAGCATGTAAGGAAGTATAGACGATCGAGAATGAACAGTTCAAACTTATTTATGTTTAAAGTAATTCTTATGAAGAGCTTGAAGAATTAATTCAAAATATATAAATTCGCACCCAAACAACCTAAACTAGGATAATTGACAATTTGACATGGTGTCAGAGCGAGAGGTTCTGAGCCCAAACTGTCACATCAATGATATTTCTCCCGTTTAAAAGGGTTAATATTATAAAATTTCCTGTATTTTGCTCTAAAATCAACTTGCCCCTCAAACTTTATCATCTCCTATATTGACCCTTTAATTTTCTCCATCCATCACAAAAGCCCTCTTTTGACCGTCAAATGACAGTTAAATCGGCATATGCACGACATATGCATAATTTTTTTTTAATTTGACATATTTCTTCAACATTATAAGTTATTCATTCCTATATTTTTTTTATCCAAAACCAGCAGCAAGTGTATCTCCATCTTCAATGATTTATTAAAATTTTGACAAATTCTCCTCCCGTTTCAGTAGCGGTTTGGGTTTCATCTCCTTACGGTTCAGTTTCACTTTTCATCAATCATTTGTATTTTTCTCTTTCATGAATAAATTGAGATTTTTTTCTAATTAATTTACTACTAAATTTTTATACTTTAAAGCATATAACCTTCTAATTGGATTTTTGTGTGTCGTAGATATCCTTATTGGAGCTCTTAAACCGCAATAACAAAACCTTCTTAACCCTCTAGAAATAGAAGAACTACTTGAAGTCAATTTGGATAAAAGAAAAATTGTAAAAACTTGGTAGAAAATCAATTAGAAAAATAGCCCAATTTATTCATGAAGAAAAAAAATTTAAAATGATTGATGAAAATTGAAACCGATCCTTAAAGAGATGAAACCCAAATTGCTGCTGAAACTGGAGGAGAATTTTTGTAAAAAAATTAACAAATCAATAAAGATAGAGACATACTTACGGCTGATTTTGGATAAAAAAACATGAGAATAAATAGTTTATAATGTTAAAGAAATTGATAAAATTGGAAAAGATTAGGCATGTATCATGCATGTGTCGATTTAACAGTCATTTAGCCGTTAGAGGGGTTTTGTGAGGGGTGAAAAAAATTGAAGGGCCAATAGGGAAGAGGATAAAGTTTAGGGAGTAGTTGATTTTGGTAAAGTACAATGAGATTTTATGATATTAACCCTTAACATAATCGTTTGCATGCTAGGCCATTAAAAATTTCCAGGCCTACATGCGAATTGATATATCTATTGTAAATACATAAGTTAAATGTCACCATTTTTTCTCTTCTCTGACTCTCCCCACTCCTAACTCTTTATATGATAGACTTCTAAGGGGGAGTGTTGTAGTTAGTTGTCACCATTCTTTACTCTCAACTTCTGTAACTCTCCCTATCTTAACTCTTTTATTCTTAATTCTCTCATTTACATTAGAAGTAAAACTCCTAAATAAATATTATAAGTTCCATTCTTATATGTTTCTCTTATGTTGCATATAAAATGAAGACATTGCTCATGAATAAAATCAAGAGAAACAATTGGTTTTCTCATCATCATCATCATCTTCTTCTTCATTATTTTATGTTATTTTATTTCTTACATTCTTGATTCAACTTATCTTTTATAACAGGCTATCAAAACGAAGCTTTAATGACATTTTGTTGTTAAGGTGAAAATTTTATTGTTGACTATTGTGTTAAGTTTTAATGTTTTCTGAAATCTTATATAACAATCTTGTTTGATTTATTTCCTAATTGATTCAAATCTTAGATAATAATCTTATTTTATTTTATGCTTGGTAAGTGGATATAAATTATAATGGGTAGTTATAAGTATTCATCTAGAATTAGTTACCAATGAGATATTATTACATTTTTGTGTTCTTACAAAAAAAATTCTAATTTATGTTTAAAATGACAATTGGACAAATACTATAAAATAGAATTTTCATATAATTTTGTTCGAGAAAATATAGTTTGTTACTTTCAATTCCAGTTAGATTGTTTAACATGTTCATTTGTCAATTGATAGATAATTTTCATGTTTAAGATTTAAATAATATTAATTTTTCTTAAATTTGGTGTAATCTATCAATGAACATAAGATAAATACATAAGTTAAATGTCAATATTGAATATTAGAGAAAACTCCAAATTAGATATTTCTATGGCATATGTTTATGTTGTTATTCATATGTTGTCCTTAAATGAATGTTTGTGTAAATAAGAATTGATTTACTATATCATTTAATATTTGTTACTGTATTTAAATTTATTCATTTATGATTGTCCTTATAATCATCTCATATTATGTTTTAATGTATTATTGCATTAATTTTCTATCTATTTATTCTAACTACGCTATCATTTTGACAAATCTTACAAAACTCGAGTTCATTGCTCTTGACATTTTGGACAAACATTTATCGTGGGATCTTGATGCAATGAACCTGAAAAATACAATTAAAGAAGGAAATCAAGCATGCCTGCAGGGATCAAGCCAAACATATGATATTCCTTCGCCACCCTTTACACGAAGGATTGAAAACTGAATATCTCACGGTAAAAGATTTTCAGAGATTAAGGGATAGATATGACCATCAGAAAATAGTAATACTTCCAAAGGCTCGTTATGACTGGATGCACCTGAGGTTGCAATATTACAAATTAGCTAGTGAATATAACCCAATATTATTCAGAATAAGCTCACAAATTAAAATTATGTGGAGAAATTGTCACTGAAGAAGATATGTTAGAGAAAACATATTCTACTTTTCATGCATCTAATGTGCTCTTGTAGCAGCAATATCGAGAGTGTGGATTTAAGAAATACTCTGAATTAATCTCTTGCTTACTTGTTGCTGAGCAAAATAATGAGCTTTTACTGAAAAACCATCAATCTAGCCCAAGTGGCTCAACACCATTCCCAGAAGTGAATGCTACATCATTTAGTAATCGTGGGTGTGGGCGTGGACGTACTTGCGGTCGAAGTAATCGACACTTTTCTAGTCATAATCATAATAATAAATCATATGGTTATCAGAATAAGAAAACCATACCATACCATCAGATGGATGAAAACCATGGAAAAGGAAAGGCCCATTGCTTACAAACTGCAATCCCCATTACAACTTGTCTCAGGATAAGAACCAAATATTTCTTATCTAAGAACTTTTAATTGTGTTGTATATCTTCCATTTTCCCCACCCAAACGTACAAAAATAGGTACTCAGAGACAGCTTGAGATTTATATTAGCCTTGAATCTCCCTCAATAATTAAATATCTAGAACCACTGACAGGCGATATGTTTACAGCAAGATTTGCTGATTGTCATTTTGATGAGACTATGTATCCAACATTAGGGGAAGAGAAGTCACAACTAGAGAATAAATATGAAATTTCTTGGCATACTTTTTCCTTGTCTCATCTAGATCCTCATAGAAATCAATGTGAAATGGAAGTTCATAATATAATTTATTTGAAAAATATTGCAAATCAATTACCTGATGCATTTGTTGATACAAAGAAAGTGATAAAATCACACATACCAGCTACGAATTCTCCAGCACGGATTGACGTCTCGGTAGGACAAGTCGTTAATAAAGTACGCCTGAAACGTGGTAAGCTAGTTGGATCAAAAGTGAAAATGCCCCAGAAGAAAAAAGATAAAGAAATAATGTATTAGAGTGAAGCTCTTGAAGATGCCACTCCAAACAAAATAAATGATATGTCTGATCAATTGGAGGACATAGAATTTGTTTATCCAAAGAGGAAGTACAAGATAATAAAGAGATCTCTATAAATTTTACCAGTACTGGAAAAAAGTTTTGATCGCAATGAAATCATTGACGATGTATTTATATACAATGTGAAACTTGATATTGTAAAGGATCCTGAAGATCTTGAACCAAAATCTGTTGAAGAATGTGGGCAGAGAAAAGATTGGCCAATGTGGAAAGAAGTAATATAAGCAGAGCTCGATTCATTTTCAAAATGAGAAGTATTTGGACCTGTAGTCCAAACACCCAAAGGTGTAAAACCAGTTGGATACAAATTGGTATTCGTACGAAAGCGTAACGAGAATAATGAAATTGTTAGTTACAAAGCACACTTTGTAGCACAAGGTTTCTCACAGAGACTTGGTATTTATTATGATGAGACATATTCCCCTATAATGGATGCAATTACCTTTCGATTTTTAATTAGTCTAGCTTTTAGAGAAGAACTTAATATGCATCTTATGTATGTGGTAACAACATACTTGTATGACTCAGTTGACAGTGAAATATATATGAAAATTCCATAAGGATATAAAATGCCTGAAGCATATAATTCAAAATCCCATAACATATGTTCAATTAAACTACAACGATCTTTATATGGTTTGAAACAGTCTGGGTGTATGTGGTATAATCGCCTTAGTGAATACCTTTTGAAAGACGGTTATGTGAACAATATAATTTGTCCATATGTTTTCATTAAGAGATCAGAGTCAGGGTTCGCCATTATTGCTATGTATGTAGATGATCTAAATATCATTGGCATCTCTAAAGATCTTGATAAGGCCATAACCTATTTGAAAAGAGAGTTCGAAATGAATGATCTTGGAAACACAAAATTTTATCTGGGCCTACAAATAGAACATTTATATCAATGGAATATAAATCCATCAATCGGCTTACTTAAAAAAAGTCCTAAAGCTCTTTTATATGGATAAAGCTCATCCATTGAGTTCTCCAATGGTTGTGAGATCACTTTATATTAAAAAGGACCATTATCATCCTCGAGAAGATAATGAAGAAGTCATTGGTCCTGAAGTAACATATCTTAGTACAATCGGTGCTCTCATGTATCTTTCAAATTACACACATTCTGATATAGCATTTGATGTTAATCTACTTGCAAGATATAGTTCTTCACTAACTCGAAGGCATTGGATGAGAGTTAAACACATATTTTGTTATTTGCATGGAACACTAGACATGAGTCTATATTATTCGAAGAAGTCAAAATCATAAGTAATTGGATATGCAGATGTTGGATACCTTTCTGACCCTCATAAGGGTCGATCCCAAAAAGGTTATGTGTTTACTTACAATGATACAACTATATTTTGGTGATCTGTGAAGCAAACAATAGTGGATACTTCTTCAAATCATTATGAAATACTCGCGATCAATGAAGCTAGTAGAGAATGCATATGGTTAAGGTCAATGATCCAACATATTAGAGAAACATGTGGATTATCCTCATTCAAAGATAACCCTATGCCTTTATACGAAGATAATGCGGCTTGTATCGTCCAAATTAAAGAAGGGTATATAAAAGGAGATCGAACAAAACACATATCGTCAAAATTATTTTTTACGCTTGAACTCCAAAAGAATGGAGATATATATGTGAAGCAAATTCAATCAAGTGATAATCTAGCTGACTTATTCACTAAATTACTTCCTAATATAACATTCAAGAAGCTTGTTTACAAGATTGGAATGCGTCATCTTTGAGACATGTGATGGTGGTGGTTATATTAACATTAGGGGGAGTAAAAAGAAGAGTCCACTATGAATATACTGTACTCTTTTCCTTCGCCAAGGTTTTTCCCATTGGATTTTCCTGACAAGGTTTTGATGAGACAGATAAACTTTTATAAGTATAAGAATTTTGTACTCTTTTTCCTCACTAGGATTTTTTCCCAAAGAGTTTTTTCCTAGTAAGGTTTTAACGAGGCATATTCTTTGTATGATAGATATCTAAGGGGGAGTGTTGTAAATACATACGTTATTTATCACCATTCTTTACTCTCAACTTCTCTAACTCTCCCTATCTTAACTCTTTTATTCTTAACTCTCTCATTTACATTAGAAGTAAAACTCCTAAATAAATATTGTAAGTTCTATTCTTATATGTTTATCTTATTTTGCATATAAAAGGAAGAGATTACCCATGAATAAAATCAAGAGAAACAATTGGTTCTCTCTTCATCATCATCGTCATCGTCTTCTTCATCATCATCGTCATCGTCTTCTTCATCATCATCGTCATCGTCTTCTTCTTCTTCTTCTTCTTCTTCTTCTTCTTCTTCTTCTTCTTCTTCTTCTTCTTCTTCTTCTTCTTCTGTACTTTATGCTATTTTATTTCTTACATTCATGATTCATCTTATCTTTTATAACAATATCAAATATTTCGGGCATTTAATTTACCTTATTACTTTTTATTTTGACTAGTTTCTTTATGAAACAATTGATTTTTAGTGTGTTTTGTGTGAGTTTTGTAGTTTTGATTATTTAGTGAAACTTAAGCTAAAAATAAGTCAAAGGTTGATGATGGACTAAAGTAAAGTCAATGAAGCCATGATGGTAAAATGGCAAAATATACAAAGGTTGAAAATGAAGGAAAAGAAGACCGTGCAACCACACACAGTGTGTAAAGAGATTTTTGTACCTCAATCTAGATATGATTGTTCTACGGTCACACATAGTCTATGGTGGCTTTTTTTTTTCGTTTAGCTTCTTTGTGATGTGTGATTTTTCTTCAAGATTTGAAGCATTTTTAAGGATTACATCTAAAAGATTTTGGGCTGTAGAGAATCTTTTATATGCAGATTCCTCTTTATAAGAATTTCAGGTTTGTTTAAACGAGCTGATAAATTGCCTACGTTTTGTTCTGAGTTTGCTCCATATTCATCAGGTTATGTTTTTTTTTTTATTTTGCAGCCATATTTGGTTGTCTTTTGTGTTCGACTTTGATGAGTGTGTTTCACACTCTTTGCTTTAATTTTATTAGTTCTTTAAGATTTATTTCTAGATTTATGTTTGTTTTATTTTTATTTTGTAGGTAAAATAATTCAAGTGCATTTAGGATGATTTTGGAAGATTGAGAAGCAAAAAGAGAAATAAAAAGTGATAAAAAGATGGATATGGGCAGAATGACCAACATCCTTACGCTGGCACACCATTTGAGGGCATGCACAACAGAAAAAAAAAACTAGATTCGCCAACGTCGCAACGCTAGCGCGATTTTAAATATTTTGTGTGCTTTTTTTGCTCCAATCTTACCTTGATGAACCCTAGCGTATAAATAAAATATTTTAGGGTTCTTTGAGACGTTTTCGGACGTGAGATGCAAGGGAAAAGGCTCTTGGAGAAAAGAAGAACAAGATTCAATCCTGAAACGAATTTCAACTCTAATTTCCTCTTCAAATCCAATATTTCTCTTTTCTTTATGTTCATGAATATTATTAGGACCTTTTCTTATTTTAATATATTTTAGTTTTCCAGTCTAAAGCTACGATGTAGCTAAACCATGATTGTTCTTTAATTTTATTTTTCAATCTAATCGATGTTTATTCATTATTGCTGAGTGTTATCATCTGTTCTTAATGTGTGCAATTGTCTGACCAACTATTACATGATTTGGGATTTGATTCTGAGGTTGAGAAGTTCATGATACCATTAGAATTTCATAAGTTAGAGATAATTATGAATCAAGTGTTGTAATTATAATTTCTTGTACTTAATGAGTCCTGATATATTTAATCACGACAAAGATGTGAGATTTGTATACTTGAATCATTATTATCGATGCTTGATAAAGATTTATAATTATATTAAAGAAATTTACTGTCAGAACTATAATAAACATTGATTGACTGAGATTTGAAAATTTGTGCATGATTGATATAGTGGAATCAGAATCCCTAGAACTTTTAATCATTGAAATTTGTAATATTTTACTTAATAATCTTAATTGTTTTAGTTTAATATTACATAAAAATACTCACTTTTTGATATTCTCAATTAAAATTAGGGTCTTTTTTATTTCAATAATTAATATCAATCAATCTTTGTGGATGATTCTCTATATTCATAGAATTTTATTACTTGACAATCATAGTGTACACTTGCATTTTCAAAAAATCGTAACAAGTTTTTGACACTGTTGCCGGGAATTGATTTTAGTTATTAATATTGGAACTACATATCCTAAATTTTACTTCAAGTTTTTATTTTCTTTTATTTACGGTTGTTTCTTATTTTGAATTTCCAGGTATTTTCTTAGGTGATGAGACAATTTGAAAGTGAAAATTTGAATCTCTTTAATTTGAAAATTGAGCGAACTTGTCGTCAAAATAAAAATTTGGAGACAAGCTTCTAGACAACCACAATAAACCATGGATGACGTTAGAAAGAATTTTGAAATTGTGAACAACCAAAATAACCGAGCAATTCGAGACTATGTCATGCTAGTACTCAATGAGGGTGCGTTTTCCATTCAACACCCTGTTATTAATGCCAACAATTTCGAGACTAAGCCGACTATTATTCAATTGTTGCAAGCTAATCAATTCAGCGATTTGCCTAATGATGACCCAAATGTTCACATTGTCACCGACATTCAAGCACAATAATATTTCAAATGATGCAATTAGATTGAGATTATTCCCATTTTCACTTCGGGATAAGGCTAACAGTTGGTTGAACTCTTTACCGGCTGGATCAATCACTACTTTGAATGGCCTTTCTGAGAAAGTTTTGGCCAAGTTCTTTCCACCAGCTAAAATAGCCAGGATGAGGAATGAGATCACTACCTTTTCCCAATATGATATAGAGTCTCTTTATGAAGCTTGGGAGAGATTTAAAGAGATGTTAAAGGGATGCCCACATCATGGACTCTTTGAATGGCTACAAGTCCAAACTTTCTACAATGGATTAGGAAATTCAACAAGGACACTAGTGGATGCAACAATAGGAGGTGCTTTGATGAGTAAAACACATAAAGAAGCCTATGCTTTGCTAGAAGAAAAGGATGTTAATGCCTGTCAATGGCCAACTGAGCGTAACGTACCAAGAAAGATTCATGGAGTTCATGAAGTCGATTCTCTTATCGCTCTCACAGCTCAAGTAGCTACACTGTCCAAGCAATTGAGTTTTTTCACCGCCAATGCTATTGCAATTCTTGTTACACTGAAAGTTTCTAACTTATGTAATGGGCCTTATTCTAGTACTGAATGCAAGTTGGTAGTCCATTTTTTCCTTTTCAATCAAAACATGTTAATTTTGTTGAGAATTACAATAGGAAAAAGAATCCACCAAAACGTACAACCAATGTTGAAGAAATCACCCTAATTTCTCTTGGAAGAATAGTCAGAATGTGATTAATCCACCAGCTTCTACGATGCCTCAATTTCAGCCTCAGGAACCTAAATTTTCTTAAGAAGATGCTCTTGCCCAGCTCATATTCAATATTAATCAATTTATGGTAAGAGCATATGCTACACTTCATAGGTAAGAAACTAGTATTTAGAGCCAAGATGCATTTATTCATAATTTGGAGCTTCAAATGGTTCAACTTTAAGAAATACTCACTCAATGAACACAAGGTTCTCTGCAGAGCAACACTGAGAGGAATCCAAAAGAACAAGTAAACGCCATTACACTTCGTAGTGGGTAGAAGTTAGCAACACGAAGAAAGTAACAGTTGAAAGTTCTCAACTAATTGAAGCACAAACTGAGGTTGCAGGTGATGATTTTATCGAGAATTCAAAAAAAAGGAAGACAAGCCTAAGTCAAAGCTCATTCTCTATAATCCTCCACCTTATGTCCCATCTATTTCGTACCCTCAACGGTTCTAGAAGCAAAAATTGAAAGCACTTTTTCAAGTTTCTTGATGTGTTTAAGAAACTACATATCAACATTTCTTTTGCCGATGCTTTGGAACAAATGCCGAACTATGTCAAATTCATGAAGGAAATTCTCTCAAATAAGAGAAAGCTAGAGGATTATGAGACAGTTGCACTTACTGAGGAGTGCGGTGCTATCTTCTAAAATAAATTGTCCTTGAAGCTAAAGGATCCTAGAAGTTTCTATTCCATGCATAATTGGCAATTCTTATTTTGAAAAGGCTCTATGTGAACTTGGAGCTAGTATTAATTTGATGTCTTTCTCAGTTTAGAAGAAGCTAGGTCCTGGAGAAGTTAAACCCACAATGGCCTCTTTACAATTAGTTGATTGTTCCATTGAATATCCACTAGGGATTATTAAGGATGTTTTGGAAAATGTGGATAAAATTACCTTCCCGAATGATTTTATTGATCTTGATATGGAGGAAAATTGAGAAATTCCAATTATTCTTCGTAGACCATTCTTAGATACGGGGAGAACTCTTATTGATGTGTAGGAAGGGTAGCTTATTCTGAGAGTGTAAGAAGAGTAGGTAACTTTTGATGTCTTCAAAGCAATGAAATACACAAATGATATAGATAGTTGCTTGCGGGTGGATAGTGCAGAAATATGTATTGAAGAAGCAATTGAGAAAAGCTATACGATTAAGTCCTTGGAAGCATGTCTAGTTGGGGCTTTTGACAAGGAAGATTCAGAGATTTTGGAGTGTATGTATCGGTTAGAAGCGACTCCACCAATATTCATTAAGAGGGCTTTTGAAGATTTAAGAGAATGTAAATCTAGACAATTTCCATCTATGAAAAATCATCAGTGTTAGAACTCAAGCAATTGCCAACACACATTTAGTTTCACGTATCTGGGAGAAGCCTTTACTCTTCCTGTCATTATTTTCGCTTCATTAAATGGTGAAGAAGAAGACAAACTTTTAAGGATATTGAGAGAGCACCAAATGGCCCAACTAAGTATACCTGAATTTCCCCCATGACTCAGAAATAAGAAAATTTATCTTATTTTCCAGAAATCGTTGCCCTTTATTGAGATCCTATGTTAAACTCAAGATTCTGACAACTGATGGAGGTGGAGAGTTTAATAGCAAAGCCTTAGAGAAATTTTTTTAATCTAAAGGTAATTTACATTGATTATCATGTCCCTGTACACCTGAAAAAATGGTGTGGCGGAGAGAAAATATAGGCGTATCATAGAAACTGCGCTAGCTATGATCGTTAAAGCTTTTGTTCTGTTAAGTTTTTGGCATCATGCCTTCTCAATTGCTGTTTTTCTCATTAATATACTACAAACAACAATATTAGAAAATGCTTGTCCCTTTGATAAGTCATTTGGCCTCTTAGTGTATTATTCTTCCATAAAGGTCTTTGGTTATGCATATTTTCCACTCTTAAAACCTTATAATACTCGTGAGTTGCAACCTAAATCTTCTCAGCATATTTTTTAGGATATTCTCTCTTCATTCAAAAGGCCATATATGTTATAATCCAGTGTTTAATACCATGCATACAACTAGGCATGTTATAAATGATGAAGAAACCTTTCATTTTTCACATAACAAAGATATATTATCAGATAATCATGCACCTTTTGTTGGAATTATGTCCATAAAATATGATGTATAATTATTGATGAGTATTTAGTTATTTCTCAGACATTTTGTATTACTGAGTTTAATGAATGAATGAAAATTTTCTATTAATTAAAGAGTGTCTATAATTTACTCAAGTCCTGAAACTATTATCAACGTCTGAAGAGTAAAGACTGAAGGGTCTTCCAAACAAATTCTTCTAAAATAATTCAGAATGTTATTCACAGTCTTATGATCAACTGAGAAATCGAGTCTGATTATGACTATTAGGTTGAATCAAAGGATGCTGCTCTTGGGGCTTGGGAGTGGAGACTCTAACGGTTGACCTATACATGTTATGGAACATGTCGAATAGACCAGTAACGAATTAGTTTAGAGCAAAGCTGTTTATCTAGCTCTAAATCTAATTAGTTACACCTTAAGGTTATTTTCATGATTACTTTAATCCTGAGGTGAATACGAAACTTGACTTAGTTTCTTGCTCATACGTCAAATGTGCGAGTTCAAATTGCCAGACAATACCTCGGCTGTTGGGATCGTGATTCAACTATGTTGGAGTTTTGTGATTCACATATATGGAATTCCTGGTGAGATTGTAAAATGCAACAATATCATCTTATGCTTTATTGATGGGTGTTGGAATAAATAAACCTGGCCAGGTACTCGATGAAATGAATCATTAAATAAGACATGGTGAACTGTGCGAGACAATTCACTATTATGTCTTTCTTATTCACAATCAATAAAAGAGTTAAGGAAATAATAACTAGAGAGATAAAACGCTAATTTTATATCCCGCTCTTGTTATTGATATTCATGAAGGGTAACATAACAAAATATTCTGTGAACCATGAAATAAAAAGTGTTTATTTGCACCAACAAAAAATGTAGCATGCATGAATCGAGAGCTGATTCAGCATCAGACCTATAGTGGAGACGTGTGATATTAGGATTAAATAGGTCAAGAATTTATGGAGATAAATATTTGAATCCTATAACTTTATTCATGTTGGTTCATTCGATCTCAAGAGTAGCTCATAAAGACAGGAATGAGAAACAACATCATTTGGACCAAAAAAGTGTTTTGGACCAAGGCATAGTTCCCGAACCCAAATGTGATGGGTATCGTCACTAAAGTAGTGAAGAGTAAAAATTAATGTTCAAATTAATTCATTGTTATTTTCTAATAATTGGATAATTAGTAAATAAAAAATTAATTAATTAATTGATGAAAATCAATTTAATTTATCAAATTGGTTTGATGAATTTGGACACAGTATTGGTTCTAGGGAGATGTCAAATTTTGACAATTATAGTAAAAGGAGGTGCATTTCGGCAATTTACACTATAGGAGTATATGTGTAAATTCCATAATCTTTATATAAGGGATGGCATTAGGGTTACCACCCGAAGTGTGTTGACACAACTTGATCATAGTGTGAGATTAGATAGAGCAAAGAAAGTAGTTTCTCTCTCTCTTCCCTATTGCCGCCAAAATCTAGAGGAAGAAGAGAAAATTTTATTTTTTTTCTTCTGTTGTTATGAGAGCCCAAACTCAATTCCTGACGACATCCTATTGAGATATACTTACTGTATCCTATGAGTAGTTGTTTGTGCGAAAATTGATTCAAATTCTACGAAGAACGAAGAACGCTAGACAATCAATAGGATTCAACCAAGTCAAAACTTCTCCGATACAAGAAATGTATAATATTATTTTCACATCTTCTAAATACGTCAATCTAAAATATGCAAAATTATAGAAGGTCTTTTTATTTAATATGATTAAATAGTTGATGTAAAAAGTTTTTAATTTTTCATCCACGAACCGTTCGTGATACATTATTTTTCCTTAAATTTTTAAAACCCGATCCAACGCCTTTTATATCTCATTCTTCTTATGTTTCTAGTCCATCATTATATCTTTTAATTCCACATTCCTTGATTGATTCACATAACTCCTTCCTTTTCTTCTAGTGTAGCATTAGGTTCTACTTGAACTACTTTACCAGAAAGTATGATCTTTATTTCCTCTATCAGGATGGATTTACCCCTATTCAACCTGTTCAAGTGCAAGACCACCGTCTGATGTGAGAAATACTTATGCATTGCCTACTTCTACTACTGCTAAATCTGCCTAGCATCTTCTCAACCTGTTACACCAACATCATTAGAAATTGAGCCTACCTGCTATACTATAGCTGCTAAATTTGTCAAATGGAGAAGAACTGTGGCAGGAAAGTTCAATGCATTACAACATTAGGGAAATTAGTCTCTCACAAGTCTTCCTCTACACACGAATATTGTGGGATGCAAATGGGTTTACAAGTTAAAATATCATCTTGATGGTACAATAGCCATATTGGTTGCCAAAGGCCTTCACCAACGACCAGGCCTAGACTATGATGAGACTTTTAGTGCAGTTGTGAAATCTATACCTATAAGGCTTTTTATTATCTCTTGTTGCACAAACTCATGGCCTATAAAACAACTTGATGTAAAGAATTCTTTCCTACATGATTATCTTCAAAACGAGGTTTACATTAGTCAGTCTCAAGAGTTTGTAGATCCTATTCACCATGAATATTTATGTAAGCTTCATAAGTCCATGTATGGCCTTAAGCAAGCACCTAAGGCCTAGTTTGAGTGATTCATTAGATACCTACTTAGTCTGGGATTCATTGCTTCTACTATTGATTCATCGTTATTTGTTTACAAGGCTGGTTCTACTGTCATCTACCTCATTCCTTATGTAGATGAGATTATTCTAATAGGACATGATGCATCATTGATCAAAAGTTTGATTGATCGGGTAAACATAAAGTTTAAGATGACATATTTAGGGACTGAGAAGTACATTCTTAGATTATAGATCACTCAATCTTCAAATAGAAATTTTGTGCACCAACAAAAATACATCTTATATCTCATAGAGAAGGCTAAGCTTGCAAGTTCTAAACAATGTAGATCTCGCATGTCCTTAAAGACCAATTTTTATGACAATTCATTTTCTCTTCTATCAAATCCCACACAATATAAAACTTTTGTTAGAGGGATCCAATACTTAACCTTTACTAGACCTGACATCACCTTTGATGTCCATAAAGAGTGTCAGTTCATGCATACTCCCAACTTTACTCACTTACCTACTGTTAAAAGGAGACTAAGGTATCTCAAAGGTACCTTAGATTATTGAATCAACATTCAGAAGGGAAACTTATGCCTAAATGCAATTAGTGATGCAGATTGGACAGATGATTCAAGAAACATGAGGTCAACATCATGTTTTGTTATTTTTCTTGGCTCTAACCTTATATCTTGGTCTTCTAAGAAGCAACCAACTATTACAAAAATCCATAACAAAGGCTAAATATAACTATCTTGCTAACACTGCTACTAAAATTCCTTGGATTTGATAACTTCTAAAGGATTTGCATATTCCTCTTTCCACACCTCCACAACTGTGGTGTGATAGTACTTCAGTAATATCTATAGTCTCAAATCCAGTATTTCATACTAGGATTAACCATATAGAAATAGACTTTCATTTTATAAGAGAGAAAGTTGCAATGAAATATCCGGTTGTCAGTTATATATGTTCTTGTATTCAAACTGTTGCTTCCTTTACACATCATCAGTTTTAGGGGGGATGTTACTGATATGTATATAGCAGATCAAGACTGATGCAAGACTGGTGTAAGAACCATTGTAACTGATGCAATTTTTGGTTTCAGATATAGTTTAGCTTAGTTATTAGGTTTACATTGTAACAACTTATATAATGATAGTTTCTCTATCTCTACTCACTACTAACAAACACACACACATTAAAAGAGGGGAGCAATACAGAAATTTTTTTTGCACCATTATGTCCACAAGTTTTTATACTAATCTTAAAATACCCCTAAAAGTACACTTGTCACAATGTCATTCGTTGTTACCATTACTTTAAAGTATCAGGAACTATAACCATTTGGCCCACTTGGAAAATCATAAACATAATCAATACAATTTTTGGTTTGAAACAATATATTGTTTCAAGTGAAACAATACCATTTTTAACAATTAAATAATATAAATCTTTTAAATCGAGAAGTATAAATTGTTATGGTGGACACAACAAACATACAATTTTATAAATATAGTTGTATAAAACAAACATACAATTTTATAAATATAGTTGTATAAAATTTACAAGGGAAAAGAATTAAAATTATGATACAAACGAAAAAGAAAGATCAAAGTGTAAAATGAAACGTGAAATACATTTTTTAATTCTATCAAAAAACACTCTTCATTTTGATTTTTGAGTTCATATTTGTACTATACACACTTAATTTTTTTTCTTAGAAACATACATGACGTTGTTCAACTTGATTGCATAATATACCAACAAATAAAGTTAATAACAATATAACTTTGTATTGATTTTATTCAAATAATCAAAAATAAATAATATTGTGTTAGATGCATTTTTATTTAACTCACATAAGCACAAAATGATCATGAGTAATAATTAAAGTTAATAAATAATCGATTTAATTGCATGTGCATCACACATGTTTATTGACTAGTTAAGTTCACACTATCAAAAATTTTCGAATCTTATTAACTTTTGTTTTGTCATAGTTTAAATTCATAATCACAATAAACATAAGAGAACTTATGATGAGAAAATTTGTAACAAAATATAATTTAACAAAGAACCCGAAAGCCAAATATCAAACATAATTATACTAGTTAAATTACACGTGCGGTGCACGTAATATGTATGTTTTTATTATTTTGATTGTTTCTTATACATTACTTGTTCATAAAAATGAAAAAAATTGAATAAAATACATTTATTAGTAAGTAAAACTAGAAAACTACAATTACAACTTTTATGTTTTTCATAAGTCTTACTCACCAAAATGTTTTCAAATAAGTTAGTTATGCTAGAAGAACACCCTCTATATATTTTTTAGTTAGATTCTTTTAGTATATTAGTTTTTTTTATTTCTATTGATAAATAAACTAAAAACATATTTTATTCTTTAATCTATTATTGATTGAATTTTTCTACTTAACGACGAAATAGCTAAATATATTCGCATGTCTAGAAAAAAAAAGTTTGCTTAAGAGATACATTATTTTGAGAAATAAAAAAAATGATCATTAATGGTGCATCATTAATAGATTCAAAGGTAATTTTGAAATTGTAAAATAAAGAGTGGACAAAATAATCTAAAAATGATGCTCATTTCCATCCCACTTTTAATATACTAAATATTTCTCTTTAATATTGTAGGGAACAAACAATTAAACCACTTATTAATTATTCATCAAATAGTTGTAAACAAGGTAAAGTTTACACACTATGATTAACAAACATAGCTGCATTGACACAAAGAAGTGCCTAAAGTATCATCACAGTAACCTTAGCCTTGATTATAATTGTTAGCACAATTAGCATTATATCAGCTGTAAAACCAAGTGCAAAGTGGTGGTTTGATGGTATTCTAGTCACATGAGCCTTGAGTACTTTGATCAGGATGCCTTGCACTGCACCTTGCACCACAGTCATGCCCACATAGTCCTAATCCTTCGCTGCAATATAGTGTTCCACCTTCCACATTACTTGCCATACTCATCATTCCTGCATTTATCATCGGTACACCATTTAAATAATCATAATTAGTTTTTTTTTAAATAGCAGAAAAGCCCAACCTCGCCATTTAAAACTTAAATGTTAAGAAGAGATGAACTAAAACATTATAGCCAGCACATAATGGGTAGTCCAAACAATTAGATACAACTTTCTAATAAAAATCATAGATGGTTTATTTAAATTTATTAAAAATATGGTTATGTTGTGATTTGGGCAATCAATTAGAAGGAGAAAACCTCGAGGAACTTAAAGTCATAAAATACTATGTAATTAATTGTTTGGTGCTCAGCATCATTGTGCCTATAAGTTGATCGCATATATGTTCCGCTAAATCTGATAGAGACAACGGTGGGTTGAGCACCATATATATGTATAGTGTCAAAATGGAATTATAATAGTAAATGGAATTACGAGAAAATTAGGGAAATGAGAATATAATTAAATTATATTACTCTTTATTTTCTTCTTCATATTACATTGAAACAACAAAGTGAGAGTGATTTCAAAAACAACAAAAAGAGAGTAAAAGTCGTCGAATACTTCTTTGATCGACCAAATGTAGGATAGAAAAAGGACAAGACTGAAAAAATAAAAATGAAAACAGAGGAAATTTAGGTTGTACCAAATCTAATCCAATACCTTTAAAAGAACCCTATTTTGGAGAAACTTTTGAATCTCAAAAGTACCTTATTTCTTCTTGATATGTTGACTTTTGACTACATTGAAATTAATTATTTTCTTCTTTGAAATGGCTGCATCTGTTCCATGATACTACAGTGACTGAATCTTATTCTGTATAATTGATCAAACAAGAATATGAAATGGATTGACACTAACGAATATAGATATATAGAACTATTGGAGTGGATTTAGAATAAAGAGTTTAATATGAACGTACAGTTCTATCACATTGAAATGTTTAAAATTAAGATACATGCTCTTTATAATAAATTTTTGAAAACGTATGTAGACATACAATGAAGAGATGTATCTATACTATATTTAAAAGTGTAGAAGTTGGAGAAACTTTTTTAGACAATAGTACCCCTAATTTTTTTTTTAAATTTCCTACTATATTCTTACAATGTATTTATTATCTCAATTATTAATATATAAGTTTTTCTAAAACTATTTTACATTTTTTATCTCAATTATTTATATGAATTTTTTTTTTACTATTTTGTTTATATTATCATCTTGAAAGACATTTTCTGCTCATTTTTAACCCAAAATCTTAAAAGTTGATGAAATGTAAGCAAAAAATAAGTCTCACATTAACCTAATATTTCCTCAGTTAGTACTTCTTTGTTATTTTTATGTGTTTACTATTCTAACGTGCATTAAAAATAAAAAAGAAAAAAGAAAATTTCACCCAGCGGAATGAATCTAAAAATTCTTTAACTACTTATCTTATTTTACTATATATATAACAGTAAGTAAAAAAAATATTTTTGAACAATTTCATCCACACATTGTCATCAAAGTTTCTAAATTACATCTAAACTTATTATTAGATGACATCGTAATATTTAAGTTTTTTAATTAATAATGTAATGGTTAGTCTTTTATTTTAAGATAGATAATTAATTACTCTTTCTACATTATATTTTAAATAGAAATTATGATTAGTGTAACAATATAATACATAATATATAACAATGATACATAGTTAAAGAAAAAAAGATCTTAAACAAATTTGATGAGAGAGAAAAATAATTTATAATTAAAATCTTGTAAAATGCATCAATTTACATATTAGACAAATTTTGTATACAATTTTAACTTTTAACTATTTTCATGATCTTAAATATTTTTCCAACCTCGAGAAAATAGCCATCATAATCTTATAATTTTGTATTAACAGTTTTCCTTAAATAAAAAATATGTACATTTTCATAGTATTTATTATAACTCTACCATTGTTTTTTTGTACTTGAAATAAAAAAAAGAATGGATTCTATAGTTTTATAATCTTTTTATTTGACTTTTTTTAGCTACCATCTAATTTTATTAGCACAAAATAATCAACGCCATATAATAAGAAAAAATAGCAATATTTGCAAATTTATGACTACATTATCTGAACATTTTTTTTATTTTTAAATTAAACTAAAAATGAAATCACATTTAATAAGAAAAAATAAGTTTATATATAGTAATTATATTTATAAAACTTTATATTCACGTACAACGCAGGGCTTAAGAGCTAGTTGCTATAAATATTTTAGAATCTGGCCTATTGACCATCACTGCATACATCCCCCTACCCTTACGATAGAAACTCAGATAATGATAGAAACACAAATAATTATCAGAGCAAAGATTGAAATTTATGTTGCTCGGTGGAGCTGCATGAATGGACTCACAATGAAGTATCGAGCATACTTTCAAGAAATGATGCATTCTTATTCATTAGTTTATGCCCCAGCATTCGGCTCCACGTCAATGAAAAGGACAAAAAAATAATTTTTTCATAGTTTTCTTTTTTTCTTCCAATCGTGCTTTAGCTTTTGTCGCGCGCATACTAACTTTCTTTATGATAACTTTTCAGATTTCATCTCACATTCATACTGCCCTTCTCAGTTTCTTTCCTTTTCTTCTATCCTCTTTTTAATCAATTAGCTTTCACCTAATCAAGTTTATGCTTCTAAGTTATTTCAAGAGTAAATAAATGATATTTTATTTGCCTTAAAATTAAGCGGAATAAGGAATGATGGAAATAATGGGAAGACAAAGTATACATGTTTGTTAACTGAAAAAAGGCTCTTTATTTATGATGAACGATGTTAACAAACAAGGATTTTGAAAAATTTATTGAATACTGGAGGTATTCAAGACAATTCTTTGACAATATTTTTTTGCCCAAATTCGCATTTCCCATACTTAGAGTGGTAAAATGAAAAACTTATTGACTGCATCAGAATTAACTGTATGAGGTAAATCTTCTCCATCCATGTTTGATAGCATGAGAGATCCTCCAGAGAAGACCTTCTTGACAATGAAAGGTCCTTCATAATTTAGGGTCCACTTTCCACGGTGATCTTTTTGATATGAGAGTATTGTTTTCAACACCAAATCTCCTTCTCAGAAACATCAGGGACGTAAAAAATTTTCATATGCATGCATCATTTTTCTTTGATATAATTATCCTCTGCATAATGCAGTCAATCTTATTTCCTCGATTAGATTCAACTGCTCATATCGTGTTTGTCCCACTTTACTTCTTCTAATTTCGCCTCCATTAAGACTCTGAGGGAGGGAATTTCCAACTCGATTGGAAGGATCACTTCCATGCCATATACCAAAGAGAACGGTGTTGCCCTAGTTGATAATCAGATTGATGTGCGGTATCTATGTAGTGCGAAAGGGAGCATCTCATGCCAATCCTCATAAACCTTTGTCACCTTCTCTATGATATTTTTTTTATGTTCTTATTTGCTGCTTCCATTGCTCCGTTCATCTTCAGATGATAAAGAGATAAATTATGATGCTTTCTTTTGAACTGGTCGCATAATTCTTTCATCATCTTGTTGTTAAAATTTATCCCATTATCTGTGATGATCCTTTCAGGTAGACCATATCGCCAAATTATTTCCTTTTTTATGAACTTAACAACCACATTTCTGATTACACTCAAATAAGAACTTGCCTCAACCCATTTGGTAAAATAATCTATAGAGACCAAAATGAAACGATGCCCATTAGACGTTTTTGGTGTGATGGGACTAATGACATCCATGCCTCACATAGAGAACGACCAAGGCGCGGCCATGACATGTAAAGGGGATACGGGTACTGAATTTTATCCGTATAAATTTGATATTTATGGCATTTCTTGGCGTACTTGATGCAGTCAAATTCTAGAGTCAACCAATAATATTCTGCTCTCAAGATTTGTTTAGCCATCATATGTCCATTAGCATAAACTTCCTCTATGAGTTGATTCGCTTCCCTTGCATCAACAAATCTTAAAAATACCTTATCATAGATTATTTTGTAGAGTATTTCACCATTCAAAAAGAAACCCATGGACAATATTCTCATAGTGCGTTTATCATTCTCAGAATCTTTGGATGGATATTTCTCGTTCTTTATGTACTTCTTGATGTCGTAATATAATGGTCATGAGTCTGGATCTTCTTCAATGCTCATACAATGAGCAATAAAATCTCACTTCTTAATTTTTATGGGTTGAACTTCTTCATTAAAGTTAGTGACAAACATGGACACTAGAGTTGACAGTGCATCTGCGATTTGATTATTTCTGGGTATATGGTCAAATGAGATTACTTCAAAAGTTTAGCTTTAACTTAGTTACATGTTTGTTATAAGGTACCAACTTGGAGTCTCTAGCTTCCCATTCTCGTTTAGTTGTCATATCACCAATAACGAATCACCGCACACCTGAAACTTCCTTATCTTCATATCACAAGCTGCTTGAATTCTCATGGAACATTCCTCATATTCTGCGACATTGTTTGTACAATCAAAGCATAGTTTTTTATGAAGGGGAAAAACTTTCCCTCAGGAGATATGATGATTGCCCCAATTTCATGTCTTACATCATTAGATGCGCCACCATAATTCTGGATCCATAGATTCTTCTTCATTTTTGTAATGTGACTGATACATTCTCATCAGAAAAATCAAACTTCATAGGATCATAATCTTGCACTGGTTGATTTGCCAGATAATCAGCAAGTACACTTCCTTTCATTGACTTTCTAGTGACATAGACAATATCATATTACTTGAGTAACATTTTCCAATTAGCAATTCTCCCAGAAAGTGATGACTTTTTAAAGATATACTTGATTGGTTTCATCTTTAAAATTAACCAAATGGTGTGGTATAACATGTACTGCCTAAGTCGATGAGCCACCCAGGCTAATGCACAACATGTTTTCTCACACATTGAATAATTAACCTCATAATTTGTGAACCTTTTGCTTAAATAGTATATTGCTTATTCTTTCCTTCTAGAGGTGTCATGTTGACCAAGTGCGCAACCAATGGATTTTTCTGTTACTGTAAGATACAAAATGAGTGGACGCCCTGGAGTTGGAGGAACAAGTATAGACAAATTTTGCAAGTATTGCTTGACCTTTTCAAAAGCATTTTGGCAATCATCATTCCATCCTTCTGTATCACTTTTACAGAGAAGTTTAAATATAGGTTTACATGTTACAATTAGCTGTGAGATATATCGAGCAATGTAATTTAATCTCCCCAAGAAACCTTTAACTTCCTCTTGAGTTCGAGGTGGTGGCATATCAATGATGGCTTGAACCTTATCGGGGTCAACTTTTATTCCTTCCTTGCTTAAGAAAAAGCCAAGTAGTTTTCCTAAAGATGCTACGAATGTACACTTTGTCCGGTTAAGCTTTAACTGTAACTTTCTCAACCATTCAGATAGTTTCTGTAGAGTGATAGTATGATCTTCTCCTTGATGAGATTTGACAATCATATCATCAACGTACACTTTGATTTCTTTATGCATCATATCATGAAACAGTATTACCATTGCCCGTTTGTAAGTTGCCCCTGCATTTTTTAGACCAAATGGAATAACCTTATAACAAAATGTACCCTGTAGAGTTTCTAAAGTGGTGTTTTCACGGTCTTCAGGAGCCATTTTGATTCATACCCCCAAAAACTATCCATGAAAGTGAAGGTTGAATGTCATGTAGTGTGATATACTAAGACATCGATTTGGGATACTGGAAAATTATCCTTGGGGCTTGCCCGATTTAAGTCTCTATAATTGACGCACATCATTACTTTCCCATTTTTTTGGCACTAGGACTATGTTAGCAACCCATTCTAGGTGTTTTGCTACTTCTAGAAAACTCGCATCTACGTGCTTTTTAACTTCTTCTTTGATCTGTACCAGCATGTCTGGTTTCATTTTCCATAAATTTTACAAACTGTTTTACTTTCGGGCATAAGCGACAAATGATGGACCACGATATCAGTGTTTAGACCTGACATATTTCGGTAAGACTATGAAAAGATGTCTATATACTCCTTGAGTAAGTCAATTAATTATTTTGCTTGTCATAGAAGTGCTGATTTGGACTTCTTTTGTCTCTCCATCCAATCCTAAATTTATCACCTCCTTTAACTCTTGATAAAGTTGAGTTATTTTATCATCATCTTATATCATTCTTAACATTTCTGAAGATTGTTCGAAACTATCTTCTTCATTTTTTTGATATTATGCTAAGAATGAGATTATCGAAGTTATTACTTATGGTCCTATTTTCAAAATCACCATTTTCAACCCTGAATCTGATTATTAGATGAAATGAAGGCGTGAAAAAAAAAAGCAATGTTTGTGTATGAACAGTATTTCAGAATTGTAAATAAGTAGACATAAAGAGGAAGAACAAAAAAGAAAGAACCGAAATTGTATTTTATCATTAACAAAAGGAAATGAAACAAGTTTTTAGATTTTCATTCAAAGAGATGACATGACGTAGCGAAAATGTAGGCCTATAAGAACAAAATTCCTAAGACACTGGACTGAATCATTAGAAATTTAGCATTAACACATTACTCTTGAAAACCCCCATAAAGCACTGGTAGCTCGATGACATATCGATTGTTAAGCTCATGATCTGAATTGTATCGAGAAACCAAGTGTTCTGTACTTGCACTTGATGATTTTTCCAAGATTGCGGATATTGAAAGATGAGCGATATCATCTTCAAGGTCGTACTACTCTACTGTAACCGGTTCTTCGAATAAAATTCCCCCACTTCTAAAGGATTCAGAAATATGAGATATGATTGTCATTTACACATCGAATTTCCTATTTTCCAGCCTAGCAATCCTTTTTCTGTCTTTTGAGCTTCCACTCTCCCTCTATCAGTCTTGGTCGGTCTATATCCAAGCCCAAACCTTTCCTCATTCTTGTCCCAATTGATTAACTTATTTATGCCTTGATACTCACTTTCGAGTCATTTGCCTGGCTTGTATCCCCATTTTATCATCAACTTTGCCACCATCTGAGATACTTTTGATAGGCTTGACGTTGGAGTGAGTTTCCCAATAGCAAAAAACATGGTGTTAGTGATTTTAAATGATCAAAATGAGTACTCTAATGCTTCTTCTGATGCCTCAACATATGACATGATGGCCGGCTTAGATACTAGCAAGTCTTCTTCTCCATATATACAAATGAGTTTATGATCCGCTATGAATTTCAGCTTTTGATGTAAGTATGATGTACTACCCGATCAGAGTGAATCCACGGTTAGCCCAAAAGAAAACAGTATCCAAGAGTTATGACCATCACTTGAAAAATATTATCGAATAGGCATGGTCCGATTCAAATTGGTATCTCAATGTCTCTGATTACTTCTCTCCTCCTGATGCTGTCGAATGTCCACATAGAGCTTTGCTAGTATAGATCTTGGCATTACATTTAGAGATGAACCATTATCAATCAATACTTTTACAACAACATAATCTTTACACTTCACCGATATATGTAGAGTTTTAATATGTCTAGTACCATCAGTAGAGATTTCATCATCTGTGAAAGTATTAAAATTTGTTGCAGTAATATTTCTAGCAATTCCACTCAACTTTTCTATCGTAATGTCATGGTATACATATGCTTGATTCAAAACCTTCAATAATGTTTCGCGATATGGTTCAAAATTAAGAAAAGTTACAGTAAGAATATGCGAGTAGGTAAGCGGTTAAGTTGTTCTATCACCTTATACTCACTTTGCTTAATGAGCTTAAAAAATTCACATACTTCTTCTTCAGACACTGCTATTTCATTCTATGTACCTCTCATTATATCTAGGTCTATCGCTTGGCTGTTATATATTTGTTTTTGGAACTCATGACCATTGTCATTTTTGTTTGGCTTTCCATTTGCTTTACCTTTCAAACTTGTCACTTTTATCCATTTTCAAAACATCTAGCGTGTAGCATCTTCCACTGCTCGCCATCCCACCTCTTATGAAATATAAGTTATGGGGAGATCGATGTCTGATGGATTTAGCGCCTGAGTTTTGCCGTTACCGGTTGTAATAACCTCATATCCGTACCTCCATGATGTTACTATTGAATCTTTGTAAGAAAATGTACCCTATTTTTAGATGGTGAGGAGCGTCAGAGCATAAGATGTAGTGGTGTAAGTTGACTTTTTCTCATAATGTATTGTGACAGGTTTTAGGATATAGGATGACACTTCAACATTTACTTCAGATGATTCTTTAGTTATCATGAGGACTAAAGAGTCATCTTCCCGGTATTTCCTTTCTCCTTTATGACTTATTGTAAGTATATTTGCATCCAACAACCTTTGCACTTTCATTTTAAAATCAACACATTCATCAATTGTTTGCCCCGTCACATTCTCATGAAACAAGCAATCAAAGTCATGCATATGCTTCCTAGAAATGCCTTCATCCTCTGAGCATGTTGGGTAAATTTACACCACTTTAAAAAGAAGATGGAAAAGTATTTTCATTGACGTGCTCACATCTACCACGTCCTTCTTTTTTATATGAAAAAGATTCCTCAATCACGTTTACGGAAGGATTCCCACGATTTGGTAGAGGGTTGGAATTGAAATTTGGGTTCCCATTAGCCTTTTTAAAATTTAACTATCCATGCCTTCATCCATCCTTATACTCTACCCTTTAATGTCGTGCATTTCTCCATCGAATGTCCCACTTCCCCAACATGATAATCACATCGAGCAATCATATCATACCACCTTAGGTATGGTGGCTGAAAAGGTTCATAAGGAATCAACACCAATTGATTATTCCGTATGAATTATAGTAGGAGTTCCGTATATGACATGGGGTTTGGATCATATTGGACAAAACATTGATTATTTCTACTTCTTTTAGAGGCTGATCTGTCTGGCCAACATTTTGCTGGTGAGTGGGTGGTCTAAAACGGGGTCTTGGGTGATAATTGTACAAAATTTATGAGGTAATTTCCACATATGATGTCGCAAATTTGGGCCCTTCAATATACTTTGAAAATCTCGGCCTCAGGTTTGCAGCTTATGATGGGTACCAAAAATTGATCGTATGTATATCACCTTCTTTTAGTTTCAAAAGAGGCCCTTTTTATGGAGGATGTATCTAATACGACTTCTGAAATTCTTCGATTCTTTACCCCATATTCATTCCTTTCACCAATCACTATAATGTTAGAGAAGTTATTTGAAGTGTTTCCAATCATCATATCATAGAATAAAGATCTTAAGGTGTTAATAAACATTGCAACCATCTCCTTTTCTGACAAGGGGAGTGTAATTGAGCAGCTAATTCCCTCCACATTTGCGCATATTCTTTAAAGCCTTTAGTAGGATTTTACTCCATCATTTGTAGATCTAGATGATCAGGAGCTATGTCTATGTTGTACTTTTATTTTCTTAAGAAAGCATCAGCTAAATCTTTCCACCTCCGAATATATTATTTATCCAATTGGATATACCAGCGAGATGCAGCCCCTATCAACCTATCTTGAAAGAAATGAATCAACAACTTATCATCATTTGCACCAGTAGCCATCTTTCTGCAGTACATAATAAAGTGACTTAGGCATGTAATACCATCATATTTTTCAAACTCAAGTAGTTTGAATTTGTATGGGATAATTACATCTGGGACCAAACATAATTGGGTGGCATCAATGGTACCATACACATCTTATCCTTCAATGGCACGTAATCTCTACTCTAGAAAGTCCAACTTATCTTTTGACAGTGGATCTTCACTTGGTTTGGTACCGGGCCTCTGTGCCTTTGAGTCATCAGCATCGGGTATGATGATTGGCTCATTAGCAAGTTCGCCATGTAGAGTGAAAGCTTGGTTGTGGCCAGGTGCATTGTCGATGTGTTGTACCCAATTTTTCTTATATGCAACATTTCTTGGACATTTGGAAATGAATAGTGTTGGACATTTACTAGTGGTGAAGCATGCTGAAACTGGTCAGCCTGATGACGTTGACAGGTTGGAGTGAACCTGACAGGGTAATATGGATTATCATTTGGCAATTGGTCTTGTGATTATTGATCCCCTCACGGATTTTTAAGACATGTTTTTCCCTTATAGACAGCAAGGAGTTCCAAGACTCTGGCTATTTTCTCTTTCAGCTCCTAAATTTTTTCTTTCATTTCCTCTCGTGATTTCTCTCTTTCTTGCTCATCCATAACCCTAATTTGAGCTCACGTTCGATAAGGATTTCATAGTTGACGAACTATCTTTGAAAAGTTTCTTAAAATAACTAAAATTAAAATAATGAGATAGTAGATTTCGCTAATGAAAAATAAGAAATAATAATAATCTAAGTAAATTTATGCATAAGAAATGATACTACGCAAAGTGAAAGTCTTGAAGTACTCAATTTTATTCAATTAGTATAGTCATCCACTACATTTGAGTATGCAGAAGTCAATGACATTACTTCGCAATATGAATTTATACAAAATGACCAAAATGAACCAAATCCTGATTGATTTCTTCTAAAAACTTAGACAAGTTCTACCCATTAGGATGGATGGGCAAAACACTTCTCTTCAAAAATGATGCTTCTTCTGCCAAATCGCTCACTCTCGCAGCCATGCCTTTCAGCCACTCCACAGCTTGCTTAGATCGTTGTCGAATCAAGTCATACTCATGTTACATCAATTGGTAATCATATCTCAGTGCATTTACATTAGCATCGTTGTTTCTTGCCAATTTCACCGCCACGTTCTGATAAGCTCTAACTTGAAGCTCAAGGCTTGCAATGACTTTCAATAGTTCTTCACAATCATTTGTTGACTCGATCTTCCTAACTTTCTGATTCTCTAAATCGACTTGCAAGTTAACAATAATTTGTCGTAATGCGTCATATTTTTCTTCTAAATCAATGATGTACAAGTTTATTTTTCCTTTCCAACTTTATGATTTGATCCACTTGTTCATAGATTACCCCTCGTAAATTCCCATTGTCTTCTGTCATTTTTCTAATTTTATTGTTCGGTTGGCGAGTGTCAATTCCCAACTCTGTGTTTTCTCACTTCACATATTCTGGATCCTAAACCTTATGTTTATAAGACAAATTTGCCTCAACTGCTAGTTGTTTGTTTTATTTCAAGATGGCTAGATTCTTTTGATGCTCCTTATATAACTCATCCTGCTTTTCCTTTTTAACAATCTCTTGATGTGCCTCTAGTAATTTGGATGATTGCAAATCCTCAACTGGTAAGGCAATAAGTAGTTTGTTTATACTTTCAAGCCACACTTTATACTCCTTTGTGTAGTTCATGCGATTCTTCTCATTTTGAATCCTTCTCGTTATTTTCCAAGCTTCAATCAACTGCTGCAATTTTTGTTCAATATCTTGACAATCGTAACTGATTTCAATATCCTTCAATGGGTGCGTCGCAAGGACAAATTGTCTCATATATAATTGATGGAACCCAATTAACAGGAGCATAACTAGTACAACCCCATGGTCCTGGGAGCGGGATCCACTGAAAGTCGCAACATCTGTAGATCATCGATGTCAACGGCATCCAATGGGCTTTTCAAATAACATCCTCATCTTTCAACTTTGATAGGTGTGAGAGCCATGCCTCTTTTATGGGAAACTGCAGATTCCATTTAGGCATCCTAAATTCTGCAATGAGGATTCTGTTCTTCATCCATGGACTTGAAAAATTAACTTGAGGACATTTGAAATTTGATGGACATCTTAGATGGCTAAGGATCCATATACACAAAAGAGATGGAGAGTCGATGAACTTCCCTTTTCCAAACACTCAGATGTGATTTAAGGAACGAAACATCTCAGTGAGAATTGAGATAACATGGTTAACACTATGTTTAACTTGAAAGAACATTTTCATCACTTTATCATCTACATAACCTTGGATCTTTAGAAATAACACGATGTTATAAATACACAGAGCATAAAGAGCCATACCCCTATATTCTTTCAAAACATTTTGGGTGAGATGTAGGAGGTAATCCAGCGACACACTTTCATTCCCCCCCCCCTTTTAATTTTTGGCCTTTTCTCAATCCCAGACGCATGGACAATACCCAAAAGCTAAGATAAAGATATCTTCAATGTGAGCTTTTTATCGTAATTATAAACTTTGTCTGTGTTTTGCAGTGAGACATTCAGTAGGACTTCATATTATTCATCGTAGGAGTAAGATAAATTGTTCCAAAGGTGCAACATCTGTATAGAGGGTACCAAAACTGCATTAAATCCTCAAGAACGGAAGCATTGCCTGCAATATGCATAAGATAAGCGATGTGACGATATTTGCCAACAAACATATTTTTTGCTCTGATGAAAAATCCTTTCATATCTTCTTTAACCTCTCCAATTCAATGTGTGAGAACTCTATTTTAGTGATTGATGGTAGAAGAAAATCATCCATTTTTTTTCAAGCAATTTCTTTTTCGTTTATGCGTTTCCTCTAACCATTGGGCTACTATAACTTGATCTTCTATCACACTTGAAGTTGAAGTCATGATCTCTAAAATATGAGTGAATTGAATACTTCTTTACCATCCTTATTACACAGCATGATGCCTGTATGCAAAAAATAAAGTCAGAAGTGAAACAATGGGGAAGAAAATAAAATTTTAAGTAGTGTCAGACATATATACATGAACAAAGTTAATCATGATACCATATTTAAGCAGAATCTCTATTTCTATTAAGCATTAGTCATGAGATGGGATCTAAAACCAAAATGCATGTGTGATTGGGCTCTCAAATCTCTAAATTGGCTCCTAGGTTGTCCACACTGTTATCCAAACTGAGTAACAGGGACCCCTAAACGGTATCCCGAAAGGGTCAACTTGAGTGAAAACTTTCATGAATCTGCACAAGAACCGTAATTCCATGAAGGCATTCCACTACTCATTCTTGCTAATCCTAAGGAAAAGCCCATGTATAGGGCTATAGTATGTGTGTAAAATTAGAAATTATGTAAAAAAATATACTTCGTAAAAAAGCTAAATATATACAGCTACAAGCATGAATAAGAAAAACAATTAATCAAACAAACACACCGAAAGGATAGCATATGATAAAATTTTGGCTCGACTCTTTATCGATTTAAAAATGGTTAGAATAATTGCCTGCCCGGTGGAGTCGCCAAGTTGTCACAACGTGCATGCGACGCGGAGTAGCGATCACTAAAATATTATTTTGAAAAAGAAATTTGGAGTCACCCCCAATCATTGTAGAGCATGATTGGTCACTTAATTTTAAAATCAAATATTTGGGTCTGTGAAAATTCAAAGTTGGTTCAATAGTCATTTGTGTGTGGGGAAGGTATTAGGACCCCACAAAACACATATTAAAATGGTTACCAAATTCAATCAAATGATATCCAAATTATATTAGAAAAATTTATAAATAAAAAAGTGAACTAATTTTATTTTTGAATATCCCATTAGAAAATGAAACAAAATAAATAACCTTTAGTGGGTGATAGACAAACCATTGGAAAGTAACCTTTTATATTTTATAGTTTTTTTAAAATCAAAGCATTGTTAGATTTTTTCTCGGTATCCTGAAAAATAACTTCTCATCTCAGTAGTTCAAAAGGTTTGGTATCCCAAAAAACTCAAATTCAGTCACAAGGATTTTTTTAGTGAAAACTAAATAATGAATTAACAAAATTTAAGTCTAATTGTTAAGATTGTAATCTACACATATATGAATGTTAACTCTAATGATAAGACAATGAGACAAGAATCACATTATAAACATGATAATAAGATAGTAATACCTAAATAAATAAGGAATAAGAAGAACAATAATTATAAAGAAAAAAAGGGTAAAAAGAAAATTTAAAAAGGATAAAATATGTGTGACAAATTTGAAAAAAAAATTATAAATTAGAAAAAAATGTTGAATAAGTAAAAGAATAAGGAAAAAAAGATGAGGAGAAACAAATATGAGACCATCATGTGTTAAGAAAAGAAAATAAAAAAAATAAATTTAAAATAAAACTAAAAAATTAAGGAAAAATGAATAGAAAAATTATATAGATGAGGAGGGGGAGCAGCTACAACTATAGAGCCGCAGTTGGTTTAGACATAGGGGCATCATGTGTTAAGGAAAGAAAAAAATTAAAATGAAACTAAAGAATGAAAGAAAAAGAAAAAAAATATAGATGGAGAGGGGGGAGCAGCTGCGGCTACAGAGCCGCAGCTGGTTTAGACAGAGAGGAGCGCCATCTGTCTCAACAAAGGGTTACAAACCCTCTTTTCTAAAAGGTTGAAACCTTTTTTTTTTACTTTTAATAATTTTTTATATAATATAATTATAACATTACAAACAAAGTGATATTAAATTATTTATGTATAAATAGATTTAAACCACGTAAATGTAAAATTTCACAAGTGTATATATTGCTTTCAATTGCTTACTTGAATAATGTTTATATTTAATCTCACTCTCCGACCAAGTGGCTGGTTATTTTTATGCTTGATCATTTCTCTGTGAATCTGCTTTGACAGCGGCTGACGTATCAACTTCTATTTGGTTAGCTTCAGGCACCACAATAAGACATCTTAGAGAAGAAAATCCCAAGGGTAGGGTGGTTGTAGGGGCAGCGTGGTGAAGAGAGAACTTGGTAGGAGGTTGTAAAAGTCACAACATATTATCAATCAAAATACGGTATGAAATTTTCAATCATAAGAATAACTTAGTTTCTTAAGCCATGAGTAGATTATTTAGAAGTAATTTTTCTAGTAGTAATAGGTCTACAATGACCACGATACCAGACATAATAAATGAGGAACACTTTGAATTAGCAAATGATCAAGTAGATCATAGGTTATGGAATATACCCAAAAATCTTAATAAAAATATTTACAAATCAACATGGTATGTTGCTTCTTTCAAGCTTCAGAATCATGTAAAAATAATTGAAAAACTATATGCTCTTGAAAAAGAGCATGAAACTTGTCAATTACTTTCTTCCAATGTGATTAAACATCACATTGAAGAATGATATAATTTCTTTCATTTTGGTTTAGTCCATATTAAAGTCAAACCACTCACAAGGAGAAGCCTAAATACCTCTCTCTTGTTAGCCTTGTGAGATGCAAGATTTACAAATTTTAATGATAGTATTTTAGGATTAATTGAATCCTCACTTTGTAATGGTCCAATCAATTTTGATTGTTTTTCAGATTTGTCTGTTAACTTAGCAGACCCTCACGTTTTAAAATCTTTAACTTTGAATATTAAAACTAGCGGTTACCAAGTCCTAGAATGTACCTAACCCCTAGCTTTAATTTTTAGAATACATTACAACGTTGCTAAAACAAATATGAATTTCTAAGTCATCCATAGGAGTCCAAAGAATCAAATCCTATTGATCCAATCTAGCCAATGTAATGCCAATATTAGAGTTCCTAAAACAATTAGGTGGTCTGATATTACTTTGCCCTCAAATTGGTTTTTAACAAATGAAAATCAACCTACTCCAATTCAAAGACCAATTGAAGATGTAGATTACATCTTGCAGTACATGGATGACACCGTTAAAATTAACTTCCAATCATCTTTCAGTTCTAATCCTCAAATTAGGGAGTATAACTAGTCTAGTACCCCTAGAAATTCTTTTTCTGGATCATCCATTAATAATGATCAAGATCTTAGGATTCATCAATTAGAACAAAAATTAAAGACTTTAAAAATTAAAAATTTAAGACTTAAAGGTATAGCCAAAAATTCTCAAGTTAATCAGCCAGTTTTTTATAATAAGTCTGAACAATCTGACGAAGTTGAAGCACCCACTAAATTAGATTTTCAAGGAAACATTCATCCTATTAATCATTAACCTTAGTCCAGAATATAGTTACCCTGAGTCAAGAATATAATCCGGATTGGGAAAGGATAACCCAACACAATGATGACCAAGCCAATCTTGATAAACGCAATGTGTTTAGAGAAAAATATAATATAGACAAAAGAAGAATCATACTTGCTGAATAAACATTCATGCAAGAATTTAGAGTTGATATGTTTTTTCTTAATTATATCGACGATATTTATGAAAAAAATATCAAAATAATTTTAAAATATAAATGGGTCAAGGAAGACTCTAGTATAGTGTCTGTCGTCATTCTCGTCCTGAAAAAATTATGATTAATCATAAAAATTCTTTAATCACAGCTTCTCCTTTCAAGGTTACAAAAGAAGAAAAACCAAATAAAAAAATAGTTGAACAACTTAATTACACTAATCAGAGTCTAATTACAATAGGTAAATAATTAGATAAAATTGAGAATAAGGTTGATGATTTTCATGAACCTAAATCTAATGAAACTTTGAAAGAAAAATCTTTAATAAATCTTTCAGATAAAATCACTTTGAATATTGTTCCCATTAATAAACAGATTGATAAAATGCTTCAAGATTTGAAGACTAAATCTGTAGAATCATCTTCTTCTGTTTAGGATATTAACTAAGACAGTAGTTATGAGTCAGACAGTCCATGAATCTTCCAAAATTAACAATATTGAAGAATCATTTAAAAATTTAGAAATTAATAAATTAAGAAAATGGCATAAGAAGCCTATGCCACCAGATATACAAATTACTAAATCTTCTTTCGTTTATCAATTTTCTATATCTGTAGATAAATTATACGACTGGAATGTTGATGGACATTCTGAGTAAGAAGTTCTCAATAAATTGTAACACATGGCAATGGTAACCAACAACTACATCACCACTAACAACCTTCCTCATACTGAGGTAATCAAACTCTTAGTCATAAGATTCATAGGAATGCTTCATTCCTGGTGGGAAAAATATCTCACAGAAGAATAAAAAAATTCCATCCTTTCAGCAATTAAGATTGATGCTGAAGGAACCCTAGTTATTGGAGAAGATCAAGAAATAATGCATGATGCCATTAATACACTCATTTACACAATAATCGAACACTTCATTGGAATGCCAAGTAATATCACTATATGTATCAATGATCAATTAACCAATCTTAGGTGTCTAACCTTAATTGATTTTGGCTGGTACAAAAATATATTTTTGTTCAGGGTAATGACAAGGGATGATAGTAATCACCTTTTGGAAAGAAAATTTTATTAATGGATTACCCAATTTATTCACACATAAAATTAGAACAATCCTTAGTAATGACCAAAGAAATATAGACTATAATAGTCTTGCCTATGGTACAATAATTACTACAATACAAAAAGAAGGTCTAAAAATGTGTATTGATATGAAAATCAATAAAGAAAGCAAAAAAAAAAAAACTGTCAAATATGAATTAGACAATTGTTGTGAGCAATATGATTTACCCGCTATTGCTCTTTCCTAAAGAAATAGAAAAAATTCTCATTTAAGCCATAGAAGGTCCCACAAGCCTTATAAGAGAGATTACCATAAAAATAAAAACTTTGACCAATACTTTTCAAAGAATAAAAATTTTGATAAATGTTTCTCTAAGAATAAAAATTATTCTAGAAGAAAACCCAATAAAAGATTTGAAAAAAGTAAAATTAAATGTTTTAATGTGGCAAGAATGGTCATTTTTCCAACACTTGTCAAGCTAAAAATAAAATTAAACAGTTAAAAATCTCTGAAGAAGATAAACAAGAATTATTTAGAATCTTAAAAATAATAGATTATTATGAGAGTGATAATGAAGATTTAAGAGAATTTGAATCACCTGAATTCTTTGAATATAACTTTTCAAATTCTGTCAGCGATTCTCCTAACATTAATATGAGGTGTAGAGATAGTTGTTATAAAAAAAATTAATGTCTTAAACAGAAATGAGAAACCAGAAAATCTCTTGTTAGACCTAATTAGTAAAATTAGAAATCCAGAACTAAAACAGAAATATCTGGAAAGACTTAAGAAAGCAATCTAGAAGAAAAAAGAATTTAAGTCTAATAATAAAAATACTACAAGTCTTTCACAAACCATAGAAAAATTCAATAAGGTTAAGGGAGAAGAAAAGGAAATTACCTTACAGGAACTTCAGAAGGAAATTAAAAACATTAAAATTGAAATTAGGGAATTAAGAGATTCTAATACAGAAATAATCAAAGAGATAAATCTCTTGAAAATAGAGAATTTAATTAATAAATAATAATCTAGTGAATCTGGTAAATAACTAATTTGTGATAATGAGGTTGAAGAACCTATTACTGGAGATCAAGACAATGATAACCTTATCCAAATTCTTAATCATGTCAAAATAAAAAAATGACATAAAATGGTCAAAATAATTATTCAAGATTTTGATTTCACGATAATGGCTCTTGTTGATTCATGAGCATATTTAAATGATATGTAGGAAAGACTAGTTCCTACCAAGTACCTCAAGAAGACAAGAGAATCTCTATCATCTACCAATGGTACTCGTATGCATATTAATTATGAAATTCCCAAAGTCCATATTTGCCTAGACAATGTATCTTTCAAAATATCATTTGTCTTAGTAAAAAAATATGACTGATAAAATTATTTTAGGTTTACCATTCATTTCTCTGTTATATCCTTTTACCATAGAGTATGATGAGATACTTACTTATCACTTGGATGAACCTGTAAAATTCAAATTTCATTCTTTTTCTCATAATGAGAATTTGAAAACTCTAAAATAGAATTCAGTTTTCAAATTCATAAATTTAATTTCTTGATAAAGATAAACATTTGTGTTTTCTGTAAGGAGAAATGAAATTCAAAAGAATTAAAGAACAACTTCAAATTCCTACTCTTCAAGATCAAATTAAGAGACTTAATAGAAAGACTTAGAAATACTTATATATTCTCTAAGATTGACATAAAATCTGGATTTTGACAAAACCAGATAAATAATATTATTAAATACAAAATTACATTTGGTAGTTATAAAATTACAATAAATGGAATTTTCAACCAATTCGTTAACTTCTTAATTGTCTGCATTCTTATTAGACAATACTAGTTGAATCTCTTAATTGTTTACATTAGTGAATATGTTAAATAATACTGAAAACACTTTAAATTGTTTGCCAAAATAATAAAACAAAATAGTTTAATTATTTCTACAAAATTTAAGAATAGATTTCTAGAATTTGAAATTTACTATTCCATTATTAAAACAATTGATCAAATCATATGATTTGTTTTAGTTAATAAAAATATACAAAACATGTTTTAAAATTAATTCTGAACAAAGTTTTGTCAGGTAATAACTCATTCTTAACAATTCTGATTTTAATATTTAATTTGTCCACAATACTAATGATTAAATGTCTGACTCCCTTATTTGTAATATGGATCATTTCAGAATTCTGCAATGGAGGAATTTGACCTCCTAGAATATGGAAATGTAGAGCCTAAAATACTTGATCAAATTTTTTTGAAAATCAAGGAGCTCGATGGCAGGATAGCCACTTTTTGTTCAAAATCCTTACTAATTGATTATGGTCATAATGGATTTGAATATCCGAAAAATGACTAGATTAATGAATTGGATAAAATTATAGAAGATGTTGAGATAAAGCATGACTTCAATGCAACATTAATTCAATGATACAAAAAAGGTGGAAAACTATGTTTTCACAAGGATAATGAAATCTGCTATGATAACAATAAAATTTTAACTATAAACTTATTAGAACAAGCAATTTTTAAAATTGATTTTTTAGAAAAAACAATAAAAGAATCTCTGATGTTGGAAAGAACTTTTTTCATCATGCCTGATGGATTTCAAAAAGGTCATAAGCATGTTGTAGAATCCTTAACTAGAAGAATCAACATCACTTTCAGAAATAATGTGAGAATGATGAATGGTTTTATAATAGAAAAAGTCTCTAACTCTACAATTGGCCCTTACGGCCCAAATCGAATAAGAGTCTTCTACTTCTAACCAAGCTCAATCAATAATATTCGGGTCTATCAGACTCAATCACCAATCAACCATGGTCAACCAAATTGACCATTTCTCAATATCCTTTGATGCCCAATCACTTTCAAAATACAAGAAATCATCATTTGATTTTCAAATAATGCACAGCGAAAATCTCTTTCACATTGAGCCTCAATTTGCTCATTCGAAAGATACTGCTCAAATTGCCAAAACCATTTCATTCCTAAAAAGTTAGCCCAACAAAAAATTCTGAGGAAATAATCATTATCATTATTTCTCTATCCTCAGAATCATAACTATGGAGAATTGAAAAATCTATCCTTCAAGTTTCAAAGTACTTCAGAATAAAAAATAATACAATTATTTTTACTATATTGATGCATGGCATAAGATTTTCTTGCATCAAAATAATAATTTTTCTCAATTTTAGTTTTTAAATTTTGATAACAATTTCAAAATTGATTTTTTCAAATTGGTTCTTAAAATGGTGGTCTATTCATGGTCTTACCATAGAACTTTTCCCAATTGATTTACAACACTATTTCAATTTGTTTTTAAAAATTTACAAGCTCTCACCAATTGAGGTTTCATTTCCCCAAATACTTTATTTTTCGATAAAATATAAAATACATTGGATTCTGAAATGGCAATACTCAGTTGAAAATAGAATCCTCACCAGATTGTATTATGTTAAATTTTGGGATGAGTTGAATACCCAGAAAATTATTACATCCATCAATTATGAATTTGTGAGTGTCCATCCCATTATGAGACTAGTAAATCATTTTAAATAAGCTCCATTAAAAATTTATGAGTCCATTCACCCAGATCCACAAGTCAAACCATCCAGTCCAAATCCATCTAAATCTGAATCCATAATAAAATCAGAACCCTCGTCAAAGGGTAAATCAAAGGTCACGATGCCAAAATCCAGATTGGAGAAAAAATTAATCCAAAAAATGCTTATCTTTTTAGAAGTCAATGATAAATCGGACTCTGAATAATCTGTAGAGTCAAGTCACCAAATTAAATAAAAAAGATCAATCATCCAGAAAGATTACTCATCAGCAATTGAAGCACACATTCAATAATATTGATAATGAACAAATTCAGATCAATCAGTAAATGAACAAAAGAATTTGTGCTTGACAAAATGCCAAAAAACCAATAAGTTCATAAATATCATAATAGTCCTTCAATGCAACGGCTATAATAATACCCAAGAATCAATTATCAATAGCAACAATGACTTCCAAGATAGCAATTATCAAGGAACAACAACAATGGCTTCACCGAAATAAAGCAACGACACAATGACTCTTTTCAAGACACAATGATGAAGATGCAAGAATCTACGATTACAATTATCAAAGAATCTTTAAAATTTGTCATTTTCTACAATAATTGTACTAGTTGTCAAATAATTAGTTTTTTACTGTTACTAGTCAAAAGTAGTAATGTGAAATATTTTTAATTTTGTAGAATAGAATAGTTCAGGTAAGTGATGGGTTCCCGGTAAACTCCACTTTCCTTGACTATAAATAACTAGCCCTCTCCCATTTGTTTTTTAGAACTGTTTTCAACTCTTAACTATTTGAGAGCAAAACTCATTTTTGAGAACAAAGCTTTCTTCCTCCCTCTTTTGTAAATCTTTCTTCTTCTTTCTCTTCAACGTTAAATAATGAGCGTGAGCACTATTTAATTGTTACCTATAAAACCGTTTGTGTAAATTTTTAATCTTACATCTGAATACAGTATTTACTATTTTTGCAAATTATTATTGCATCTTAATACCCTCCGCTCCAATTGCTTTGAATTAAACTTAATTATGCATACTTTGGTTTCAGGGCCAAACATGGTGGGGATAATTATAGTTTTCTACAATTATCTACATAGTTAAACTGTTCACCGTCTATTATAGCTATTCTTGTTATTATTGTTTATCAATTGCTTGAAAATATAATGTAGAGCAATTGAAGAGGGGGTATTAAGATGCAAGAATAATTTACAAAAATAGTAAATACTATATTAAGGTGTAAGATTTAAAACTTATACAAATAATTTTATTGACAATAATTAAATAGTGCTCTCACTCACTATTTCACGTTGAAGAGAAAGAAGAAGATATATTTACAAAAGGAGGAATAAAACTTTGTTCTCAAAAATCAGTTTTGCTCTCAAATAGTTAAGAAACAAATATATATATATATATATTAAAAATAAAAAATATATAATTAGTATAAGTATATCCTTTATTTTTATTTAGGAAGTTTACTAATTACCATGTTTTTCAATAATTACTATTAAAATAGCAAAAGATTATGGACGGTAATTAGTTAAACTGAGCATTACGTAATAAAATTATCAATAAAATTTCAAAATAATATATATATATATATATAGGGATATAAATACATTCATTTTTTCATATTGGACTACTTAGTTCACTAATTATTATTATTTATTTTCTTCCTTCATTGTTAATCAAATAGCAAATGAATGATCATGAATGGTAACTAGTCCAACAAGTGTCACTAAAAGAGTAACAAGATAAAAAAATGAAAAAACTTGAGAGAACATTAAAAAATTTAAAAGCTTAAATATTTACATAATTTTTATATAGATGTTTCACTCTTTATTTTATGTATTTTTATGTATGAGAAATTATTATATGAGATTTTTGCAATAAATGTATATTTACAACCCATTAAAGAGTTGATTCATATTGAGTTAATTTGCATCCCTTAAAGGTTTTATCCAAACTTTCATTGATTGAGTTGATAACAAAAATATCTTATTATTAAATTTGTAAGAAAATCATCAATGCATAAACATAAAACTCAAGATAAAGATTAAAAGATGAACAAGGAGGAACACAAACTTATAGATGAAAAAGAAAATAAGTAGTATACACTACATAAGTATGGATGAGAGATGAATAATAATGAACAAAATATATTGTTAGCTAATTTACAAGAAATTTAAAGGCCTTTAAGAAAAAAAATGATAGAAGATGAATAAATGAATATAAATATACTCTCTTTCTCTCTATCTTGAAAAATCTCTCATATAAAAAGATACATTTTCCTTCTCTCTCAAGACCTCTCTCTCTCTCAAACACTGGCATTTTCTTAAGTGAAGATACCCTCTCTATTTATAGGCAAATTTAAAGTTACATTTTTTTAGTCATTTTACTCCTTTTTTATTTTTTTATTCCTTGGATCATTTTTCTTATTTTTCGTCATTGGATTATTTTTTTCAAATCATACATATAATCTTAGACTATTATATGGCTAAAAAGAAATGTGTATATTTAAAATATTAGAACGGATAAAATATAATATCTACAACCTCAAGTAAACACAGCTTTAATTTAATTGCAATAATCTTCATGCAAATGAAGTATCCTCCGGGCAAAAGTCATCGAGTTCCTGTTCATGCCATAAACTTTTAAACCAATGCAGAATGACCTTCTATGATCATTAACAAGACTTTGACACACCATGAGGGCCAAGAGATTGAAAAGGATCAATAAAAAGAAACATCGAAGGAAGGACCATTTGTATGGCTGATGATTTCTTTATCCTGAGGCTTATAGGAACATCTGTCAAAGATGACTATGTGGCAGCATATTTCATTATGACATTTTTTTAACATAGAAGTCATTATATACACCACACCATTCCCTACTTTGAAGCAAAAAACTTGTGTTGGATTAACTCGACATGTAAGGCTGCCTGTGAAAGATAAGGTGGAGATCAGAAGAAAATGAGGATACCTCGTCAAGGAGTTCACTCGGTCCCTGACCTACCTCAACAGCTTCTAAGGCTTTTTCATGCCACCCATGTTCAAGAAGCCAAGCAATGTGATCCTCAGCATCCCTGAAATGATAAGCATTTCATTCTCAGTCAAATCTATGCAACTTCAAACAAGAAAATTATTGTAAAAACATTGTTTGATAAAAATAGTATCTGGTGATCACATCTACTGCCAGTGGCTTCTCTTCTTCTATGTTTTCTTGCTCTGTTTTTACAGGTTTATGTCGTGCGCGGAACATGACAACCACTTGCTGCGAAACCCAACAAAACCAAATAAAGAAACTGTAGTTTTGAAGTTGATACTGACTGAAAAATTCAAGTTCATAGAATTTTATGAACGATTTTCAGTTTAAAATGGAGAATCAAATTCATATGAAAATAAAACGCAAAGAACCCATCTATATTAAATCAATATGAGATCACCATAACCTTAACTAAATTACCATCAAGTCCGGCTGCAATTTCTGTAGACTAAAAATCTGCACGTCTCAGATTTGGGAGTCAGCTGGATCACTACCTCTTTCTGCAAAATCAAATCCATATCATTACCGAAAAATCACATCTACAACTTAAAGAGAAGCAGAAGGAAGTAACTTATGTATAACCTTCATTTTCTTCAATCTCTAAGTAATCAAAATTACAGATTTGGGGAAGGGTAAGATTAAACTTAAAATTCCTATAATTACAATTCCTAAATCAGTAAAATTAAACTTAAAATCTACAATTACAAACCCTAAATCAGTGAAGTTAAGCATAAACTCTACAACTAAATCTGTAAAATCCAACATAAACTCTACAACTCTACAACTACAAAGCCTAAATCAGAAAAATCAAACTTAGATAGAGTCATAGAGAGAGACGAAGATGAAAGAAATGGGTTTAGAGACGAGTCAAAACAGAGAGGAAGAAAGAAACAGAAAGGAAGAGTGATGATCAGCGACGACGACGACGAATTGCTACAATCTGAAGAAGACGACCAAGAGGCTGCCATTAGAGAGAACCAAAGAAAAAACAGAGGATAGGGAGCAAGAATCAAAGACAGAGAGAAATGAATCAGAGAGTAGAAGAGGAGAAAGACTGAGAGAGAATGAAAAACTGTCAAACGCAGGTCGCAAGGATGGGAGGAAGAAGAAAGGAGAAGTAAGAAGGGAAGAAGGAGAAAGAACAACGAAGAAATGGAAGAGGACAAAAGGGAGACGACTGACGAGGTTGAGGGAGACGACTGACGAGGTTGAGGGAGACGACTGCCTAGGAGTGACTGACGAGGGTTCTGTAACTTGCAATTTAGACGAGGTTGAGAAAGACGACTGACGAGGGAGACAAAGAAGACTGTAATTTGCAATTTAGATGAGGTTGGGGGAGAAGATAAAGGAGGGTTAGCTCTGTCGCGGGTGTGGGGTGCGGAATCGGTTCTGCGCGCAGTGAGGACCGTACTTTTAGGTTTCATCTATTGTGAGGCAAAAACCTTTAGAAAAATTTGAATATGATCGTGAAAAGTCTCACTTTTAACAATCAACATATAATTTGGTTGTGAAAAGTTTCACTTTTAACTATAAATAGATAATTCTATCATAAAAATTATGATTTTTATTGACGAAATTTGAAAATTGGTCGGGAAAGCTTTACAAACATCTCACACGCCCACTCTTCCATTCCTAGGTAAAATATCTGAGTCTTTTGTGACCATCAAAAGTTTTGGTCACTAAATGAGATTTTTAGCAACAAAATTAATTTCGTGATTAAAAATTTGTTTCTCAAAGTGATTTTTCTTGTAGTGTAATTTTTTTTAAATTTCCTACACTATTGTTACAATGTATTTATTATCTCAATTATTAATATATAAGTTTTTTAAAACTATTTAACATTTATTATCTCAATTATCTATACGAAAGTTTTTTTTACAATTTTGTTTATATTATCATCTTGAAAGACATTTTCTGCTCATTTTTATCCCAAAAATCTTAAAAGTTGATGATTTGTAAGCAACAAACAAGTCTCACATTAATCTAATATTTCTTTAGTTAGTATTTCTTTGTTGTTATTTTTATGTGTTTACTAATCTAGCGAGCATTAAAAATAAAATGTCATCGAGCGGAATGAATCTAAAAACACTTTAACTACTTATCTCATCTAACTATATATATATATAAGTGAGTAAAAAAATATTTTTGGACAATTTCATCCTCACATTGTCATCAAAGTTTTTAAATTACATCTAAACTTATTATAGATGACATCATAATAATTAAGTTTTTAATTAATAATGTAATGGTTAGTGTCTTTTATTTTTAGATAGATACTTAATTACTCTTTCTACGTTTTATTTTTAGATAAGATTTTAATTAGGTTTAGTGTAACAATATAATCTATAATATATAACAATGATACATAATGGAAGAAAAAAAGATCTTAAACAAATTTGATGAAGGAGAAAAATAATTTATAATTAAAATCTTGTAAAATGCATCAATTTACGCATTAGACAGATTTTATATACATGTTTAACTTTTTACTATTTTAATTATCTTAAATATTTTTTCAACCTCAGAAAATACCCATCGTGATCTTATAATTTTGTTGACGATTTTCCTTAAATAAAAGAATATGTAAATTTTCATAATATTTTTTATAACTCTACCATTGTTTTTGTACTTGAATTGAAAAACAACGGATTCTATAGTTTTATAATATTTTTATTTGACTTTTTTAGGTACCATCTAATTGCACAAAACTAATCAACATCATATAATAAGAAAAAATAGCAATATTTACAAATCTACGACTATATTATCTGAACGTTTTTTTAATTTTAAAATTAACCTCAAAATGAAAACACATTTAGTAAGAAGACATAAGTTTATATATAGTAATTATACGTATAAATTTTTATATGCACGTGCAACGTACGTCTCAAGAACTAGTTGCTGTAAATATTTTAGAATTTGGCCTATTGGACATGACTGCATACATCCTCCTACCCTTACGATAGAAACTCAAATACTGAGAGAAACACAAATAATTATCAAAGGAGCAAAGATTGAAATTTTTGCTCTGCAGAGCTGCATGAGTGGAGGTGATGTCCAAGTGGAGAGGAAAATATACGCTTTTCCGATTTGACAAAATACAATTAGTGAATGAAGGTGGCCTCAATGTATCCGATCAGAATTATCGCCGGTTGAGAGACAGAGATGAAAGTGAAACTAAAACTTGCAGAGATGTTTTACACCTTGGCCAATTGAGAAAGTTGTGCATTTGGCGTGGGATCATACACGGCTTGGCTAAAGAAGAGGGTGGGGGACTTTGTAGGAGAGAAATGGTGGGTATTGACGGACAATATGAAAGTTATAAAATAGATCTGGAGTTTTTCTAAAGAGGATAAGGGTGACGGAGGGAACATGAATGAGGAATGGAGGGTTTGGACTAGAAAAGAACAATTTAAATGGGTGATTGTAATTTTACGTAGGAAAGTCCATGCTATATCATAATAGCCAAATGAATTTAGGACAAGTGTCATATTCTTTACCTATCAAAATTAAGTTAAAATTTAATCCTTATTAAATTTATATTCCAACTTTTAAATTTGGTTTTGGTTTTTTTCAACTAATTCAGATTTTGTTATCAAATATATCTTTCATGCCTAAATTTATATCAACACTTGTATAATTTTTAATAGATTTTAGCTTTATTTTTATTCTTCATAATTTTAAGATAATTGCTAGAAATACTCCATTATAATATTTCAAACTATTCGAGAACATTACTTAAAGTATATATTTAGATCCACTATGACAATAGGAGTTCCATTGATCCTTATGAGAAATGACCCACTATCGCAATAAGAGTTGTTCATTGCTCTAATATACCGTAAGATTAATATGATCAGCAGTATAAAATATATATTTAGATCTAACAATTACAATATTGAAATATGTGATATAACTCAATTGTGTTCACCACTGCACAAGTTCAAAAACAACTAAAATTTTAACAAAAAGTACCCATAAAACAAAAATCGAAACTCTCTTTTATTACTAATTTTCGAAACAAGAATACCAACTTATTACTTTTTTCAAGGTATAGATGAACAAAATGTAAATGTTACTGTGTCCAACTAACAAACATAGCTGCACTGACACAGAGAAGTACCAGTAGTATCATCACAGTAACCTTGGCCTTGATTATAATTATTAGCACATTTAGCACTACAACAGCTATTATTGCATCTCAAACTGCATAAACCCAAACCCACATGGCAATTTCTTTTGGGTTCTTGGGGTGGACTTGGAGTTTGACCACAGCTATAAAAGCAAGTGCAAAGAGGTGGTTTAATGCTATAATCGCAAGAGCCTTGAGTACTTTGACCAGGATGCCTTGCACTGCACCTTGCACCACAGTCTTGCCCACATAGTCCTATTCCTTCACTACAATATTTGACTCCACCTTCCACCCTTGGCATCATCATCGCACCTGCAATTACCAACAATATTTACATACTAAGTATATATTCGCTATTCAAATAGAAAATAATATCATTTCTACATTAAATAGTATGTGCTTAAATCTGAGAAATCAGAAGATAAATGAGAGGAAAACAGGACTCCTTCAAAAAGATGAAGACAAATCCCTTTAAAGATAGCGGAAAGATTTTCCATATACTTCCGGAGTTTCGACGCAGCATATCAAGAAGAAAAAGTGCAAGTTTGTTTGTAGAATTTATAAACTTATAATTAGCTACTTCATAATTAAGCATATACAATTTCTTTTGGAAGCATAATACGATGACTATATTTGAATCTGAGAAATTCGAAGGAAAAAAGGAGAATAAAAAAAGAGAATGAAGGGATTAGGGATTCGTCTAATCCTTATTTTTCACCATTTTCCATTATGGAGAATAAAATCCTCTGGATTTTCCTTCCTTTTCTTTCCTACTTAGAAAGGATAGGAACAAATAAAGAAAAGAAAAGGATGTTTATGTGTACCAAATGCAAATAAAAGGAAGGCAACAAGGGACAAAGTTGAGAAAAGTTTTGCCATTCTGTATAACACCAAGAGTACTGAAATTCTATCTTAGACAGATAGAGTGATATCTATATCCTTTATATCGAGAGAGTATAAATGCCAATTTAGGGTGGTTACATTTGATATTTATTTTCATATTGTTTTATGGTTTGTATATCTGTTGGTAATATTTAATTGCTTTGAATTCAAATTGTTACACTTATTCTATTTTGAGTTACATTTCCAAAATTTATACTATCGTATTAATTTCGGAAGAATGGTTACCATTTTGACTTAGTTAATTTTTCGTTATAAAATTTAATTCACAAAATTACTAACTGTTACACTGATTTCTGAATTCTTACATATATAACTTCCATTTGTTAAAGGCATTACATTACTCATGTTACTTTTCTGAATTACTGATTCAAATCATGTTCCTTGTACGTCTTATTTAAAATCAGTGTGTAGTGACAAATTAAAAACTTAAGAATTTAAATTTTAGCAATTGTATGTTTTAAAAGTTTTTATTGCTAAAAGGTTATATATTACTAAAAAGACTACCAAAGCTATAAATATATGATCATTCAAAAGGATGATCAGAGCTATAGAAAAGTTGGTCTCGATGTAGGATATTCGAAGTTTTAGTACATGAGCATAGCACACATAGAGCAAGATGCCATAAACTGAAAATTATTTATTGAAATTACACCATGTTAAATGATTTTAGTTCAATAATTTGTCACATTTCTAAAAGATAATTACTTTAATTAAGATATCGTTTTTCTCATTAAAAAATATATTAGTTTCTTTCTCTAAATTTGTTTGTATGTATCTTTATGTTATGGATAACATAATTATTACATAATATTTAATTTTATAAAATATTAACGAACAAATTATTATTGATTAAAACTAAACATTCATGATTCATGTTGTAAAATATCTTGAAATTTTTTTCACTGACATTCACACTCTTAACTACATAGTATTACAAAAACTATTTATTTCTATTTATTAAAAATTTATTATTGAATAAAATATAAATTTAACTATATAAATGAATTAAATTAGAAATAGGTGAAAATCCTAGTTAGCTTTTTTTATTAGATCTTAGGGGTTTAAAAGGTAAAAGAAAAAATTAAAAGTTTCTCTCCTCTAATCTCTTTTTCAATATAGTATAAATATAGACATTTTTTGTGACTTACACGATTTAGTATAATCTGGGTTGTTGGTCTTGTATTATATGAGTGTACATATAGAAGAACATAGTGCTAAGCTATTGAATCTTATAGACAAACATATCAACTCATATGGTCAAGATTCCACACAATCAACTCATATAGAAGAACATACGAGTGTACATATACAATCTTATACACAATATTAATTTGCATCTCTCTCTTTCTATCTCTACTTCTTTCTTCCTTTATTTCATTTTGTATATTGTATCATGGTATCAAAGCCATAAGACTAAGGTCATGGCAAACATGGGAAGCAATGCAACTATGGAGAATTTTGGTTTGAGCAGCTCCACATAAAAATTAACAAATGTATTCAGCAACTCCCTAAGTTGTTCACTTTCAATCAAATTAGACAAGAACAACTATGTAATTTGGAAAGCATAAGTGACTCCAACATTGATTGGGCACGAGCTTGATGATATCATGCTTGAAACATATGGAATATATATATCCTTCTTTAAAAATGGTAGGCGAGGGTCCCCACATATCATAATAAACTCGTTCTAATGGTTTCGAGGTCTTAGAATCAGAAATAAGGAAAGGCAGAACATGGTTTTTGAAACTTTGACATGAAAAACAAAAAAGGGGTTTTAAGTGTTTCAGATTGCAAGAATTGAACACTTGTTAAATTGCAATTATCAGTAGTTTTCAACTCATCAAGGAAGTATAAGAATTTGAAACATGATCACTTGGCACATCAGTAAAATAGGCATAATGAGTAAAATTTTTATTCAAATATGAAGAATCAAGATAATTATTAAGTCTAATTCTGCTAGTTCTATATCACTAGTATATAAGATTTTAGGCACATTTTGCGCATAGCAGTTTTTGGCTGAGACTTCTATGGAGCTGGGATATGAAAGGAGGTAAAGTCCATCTTCAAGTGTCGCTTGCAAAAGAAGCACTCCCGAGGCCTCGTTCTTCACAAAAAGGAATTTTTCATGACATTCAACAAACACATCATTGTCAGAGGTAAGTTTAGATATATAAAAGATAAAGTTTTTGATTTCAAGAACTCTTAAGAGTTCATTAAGTTTGGGAGGGGTCAATTTAGAAGGTAATACAATTAAACATATGTGAGAAATACGTAAACACTTACCATTGCCTACGAACAATTTTTTAGGACGATGATACTCTTATGCAAGGCTCAGATTTCCCAAATCTGAAATCACATGATTGGTTATTGGACTGTCTGCATGTCAAGCTTGATCACTCACTAAATATGGGGATGCTATATACGCAGAAGGAGAAACCATATAAGCTGAAGGATTCCCTAAAAAGAGCTAGACTATCATTGAGAATTATCAAAATTCTGGCTTTGAGATTGCCTGTAATAGCAAACTTTTGCTGAGTGGGCAGGTCTACTATATACTTGACATACAATTTTACCACCACTTGATCTTCCCCCTCTTTTTCCCTTCATGCTTCATCTAAAACAAGGCTGAGCAGAAAAATTTCTCATTTGGTAATTTCTTGAATGATTCTTGTTAGAATCACTAGAACCAAGTCCACTATTGAAGTTTCTTTTGAAACCAGTGTTTGACATTGCATATGAATTCATTTTCAAGGTTGCTTCATTCAAGATTTTCTGCTTCTTAAGCCTGCTTTCATGACACAGAAGAAAGGCTTTAATCGAAGAATTTCTTAGGAATTCTACAAGATCCATTTGTTCTTTTTCTCTAACAGTTTCCTATTGAGAGGTCCACTAGAGATTAGAAATCGTGAAGAAAGAAGATGTTTCTTTTGTCCCTTCTAGGCAATCAGAAAATAAAGAAATAGTTAATATATTCAAGATAATTACGTATTTATAAAAGACCATCTCAATTCATCCTATTTCATCAGATACGGGATGTGATATGGTTCCGAAGGATGAACTGGATATGGACAGTTCCAATAAGATTTCATTATTGAACAAAAATCCATTTTTTGATTTATTTCATCTATTCCATGACCGAAATAGGAGGGAATACATGTTACACCATGATTTTGAATCAGAAGAGAGATTACAAGAAATGACATACCTATTCAGTCTATCAATAACTGCTTTTATTTCTTCCATTGAGATATCTCCATCTCTGGAGGTAATGTTGATCACCACTAGATCAAACTCTTATCTCAAACCATTCATCACATACATCATGAGATCCTGGTCACTGATAGGTTGACCTGCAACACCTAGAGCATCTACAGTTCTCCTCATCTTCTCATAATAGTCAGTCACAGATTTACTTCCTTTTGGCACTATTTGAAGTGCATTTCTCAATTGCATAATTCTTACTCTTAATTGACTAGCAAGACTTTGTTCAAGACTTCTTCAAACCTCAGCTGAGGTCTCTTATTGAGCAACCATGGCTAAGACCACTTCTGTCATGGAGGCTCTCAACCAACTTTGCAATAGTTGGTCCTTCTTCACCCATATTATTTTGTATTCTAGATTCTCATTACCATTTGCTAATTTTTTCAGAGGTTTTATTGAGTTACCAATAAAGAAGGATATAGAAATTCAATTAAGAGTAAGAATTATAAAGAAGGATATAGATATTCCATATGTTTCTTGGGTGGTTATAGGAAGTTTTCCTGGATTTTTCCTCTGAAATTAAAATCTAAAGCCTTAGGTATCTTCATGACCTGCGAAATCTTTGTAGAGAACCAATTTGATAGCAAGATCAAGGCTTTACAATCTGATTGGGTGGTGAATTCATGAACTTCTCTCCCTTTCTCTAATCATAGGGAATTCATTTAAGGTATCATTGCCCTCACATTCATCAACAAAATGGCAATGTGGAAAGAAAACATAGGCACATTGTTGAAACTGGCCACTATCCTTGCTCAGCCCCAAATGCCTTTAAGTTTCTAGTGGGATGTCTTCCAAATAACAATATTTCTAATAAATAGGCTACCAACACCACACTCAATCTTATATCTCCATATGAAAAGCTATTCAATAGAAAACCATATTATTTCACTTTGAGAATATTTGGTTGTGCTTGTTTTCCTCACCTTAGGCCATATAATAAAAATAATGTAGACTTTCACTCTAATGTGTGTTTATTCTTGGGTAACTCACCCAATCACAAAGTTTTTAAGTGATTACACTTTTCAGGTTGGTCGTACATATCTAGAAATGTGATCTTTCTTGAGTCTTATTTTCCTTATAAAGCATTATTTACTAACTAGAAGCCTAAAGAACCTCGAAGACATACTCAATTGCCAAATCTACCTACTCTCACAAGTTTTATTCCTAGTTTTAAACGTGGTCCTGCTTTACGCTATCCAAATCACAACAATCAAAGAATTTGTCCATATAAAGGTCATTTTCAAAGCAGCACTCCTAGACTGAGTTCTTCATAAGGTAACAACACATTCGCTCCTTCCCATTCTTTATCTAATGAGCATATTACTTTACATCCTGCCCATAATGCTCCTTCTTGGGCTAATAACCTAGTCATTGACCTACACACCTCACCAATATCCAATTTCAACACCCAACCTACATAGAACACCCAACATGCACAGAACACCAAGATAGAAACCATTGTTAAAGTTGATTTTACTCAGACTTTTAGTCCATAGTTAAACCGACTACTGTTAAAGTTGTTCCCCATCTAGCAATGACATTTGGATGGGATGTGAAGAAATTAGATGTGCACAATGCCTCTCTGAGTGGCTATCCCACTAAAACAGTTTTCATGCCACAACTAGAAAGTTTTGCAGACTCTCATAGACCTAATTTTTTTTGCAAGCTTAATAAAACTTTCTATGTTCTCAAACAGGGATCCATTTCATGGTATGCAAGGTTGAAATTAGCTCTTATTCATTGGGGTTTCACTAATGCTAAGTCTAACACTTCTTGGTTCATTTTCAAAAATGGACAGGCAATTCTATATCTACTTGTGTATGTGGATGATATTCTTCTTACAGATAATGATCCTACTCTTATAGAGAAACTAGTATGTGACTTACATATGACTTTGTCTCTTAAAGACCTAAGGCATGTACACTACTTCCTTGGAGTTGAAGTTCACAGACACAAAAATGGGATGCATCTATCACAAGCGAAGTACATCAGATACCTACTTAATAAAATAAAAATGAAGGGTTCCGATCCATCTCCCTCACATGCCATCTCATCCATTCAACTCTATTTACATATGGAGAGCTTATGAAAGATTCTACCTTATTTAGGAGCACGGTTGATGCATTGCAGTACATGTCACTTACTAAGCCAAATATTAACTTTATTGTCGACAGTCGACAGTTTAAGTCAATTCATTCATCAATCCACTGACCCAATGAAACTCATTGAAGTGCTTCTAAAGACTACTGAGATATCTAAAAGGGACAATGCATGAAGGGTTAACCCTTAGACCATTAAGTAGTCTAGATATCCATGCCTTTTCTTATGCGGATTGGGAAGTAGATTGTGAGGACAGGAGATCCACTAGAGTCTTTCTTATTTTTCTTGGAGGTAATCTTGTATCATGGTCTTCTATGAAACAGGCTATAGTATCAAAATCAAGCACATAAAGTGAATATAGAGCTCTCTCTAGTACAACCTCTGAAATTCAATGGTTTAAAATTGTGTTGAGTGAACTTGGTTTACAATGTTCTAGACCTCCTATTTTGTGGTGTGACAATATCAGTGCTTTAGCACTTTCTTCCAATCCTATCCTCCATTCTAGGACAAAGCATAGTACAATCATATTTTGTATTTAGTACACTGATTAACTAGCAGACTAACTTACTAAAGCACTTTCTACTCTCAGATTAATGTATCTTAAAGACAAGCTTCAGGTAAAAAAAATTCACCCTTGAGCTTGAGAGGGGATGATAAGAGTATATCCCATGACAACTCAGCAAGTGAGTAATCATACCTTATTGAGTTGTCCTATGCAGTTCACATCAACAATGTTGATAATTAGAGGAGTTAAGAGGATGAGTTTATCAGTTGGTGTTTCAGGTAGTCTATTAATCTTTCTCTTCCTTCTTCTCTCGTGTAAATGAGCTTAATGAAGCCTTCTTCTAGTTGTATCCGTTCTTATATAAATAGTTGTGTATTGGCTCTCTTTATCTTAATGACAGTATATAATCTTAATCTTATACACAATATTCATTTTCATCTTTCTCTCTAGTTCTTTCTTCCTTCATTTCATTTTGTACACTGCTTCAATATCAATGTACTAAATACAAAATTAGTTAGAAAAAATATTCTTTCTGTTATTATTTTCTGCTGAGCTAGTATCCCCTCCTCACTTCTTGGCCTTCTCTCTCACGTTCTCTCTTTGGAGCTCGTAGAATGCTTCACTCTCTGCCAACCATCTTTGTGTCTACACCTCGTCAATCTTCTTTAAAGTAAGTACGAGGTAGTAGAGGAGCAAACAAACGTTGAATTAGACAAAAGGATGGAGCATCTGCACTTCTCGTGCTTCAATATTCAATGTTTCTCATGCTATTTCAAATTTCAAGCGAATTCTCCAAAGTACTATTATCCAATTTTAGTCGTCTTCAACATTAGTTTGGTTCTAAAGTACTGTTATCATGGATTTATCCCATTTTAGTTGCTACCCAGATTGTCTTTTCAAGTGATTTCTCCAATTATAATTCCTACCTAGATTGTCTTTTCAAGTGATTTCTCCAATTATAATTCCTACCCAGATTGTCTTTAGAGTACTATTCTCATGTTTTTGTTTTGTTATTTATGGATTAAGGTTTTTCATTAATTTTTTTTGGGTTTCAATCTCTCAAGCTCTTTTGGACTCCTCTTTCAGGTTTTATGCCATAATTTTTTGGGAAAAATTTTTCTCTTAAAAAATATCAAATTGAACTGAACCAAACTTAAACTTTTAGTTTAGTTTAGTTGGAATCAAATAACAGTCATGGTTCAGTTTGGTTCGCTATATGATCGGTTTAATTTTTCACAAAATCTGCGACAATAATATTGTACAAGAACAATAACATAATAGTTTATTAAAATGAGTAAGGAGCGAGTGTATCATTACATATTTGCATCGCACGAGTTTGAGTTTGATGTTCTACATTTATTGTTAGAGTTTCTTCCCTTTCCATCGCTATGGGCTTATCGGCAGAGTTTCTCCTGTTTCCATCGCCATGGGCTTATTGGCAGAGTTTCTCTTGTTTCCATTGCTACGGGCTTATTGACAGAGTTTCTCCCATTTTCTTCGCTACGGACTTATTGATAGAGTTTCCTCATTTCCTTCACTACGGGCTCATTGGACTGTTTCTCCCGTTTCCGTTGCTACAGTCTCCTTAGAGAGTTTCTCCCGTTTGCTTTGCTACGGGCTCCTTGGAGATTTTCTCTCATTTCCTTTGCTACAGGCTTCTTGGAGAGTTTCTCCCATCTCCTAGGAGTTAGGTTTTAATATATAACCATGGCCTCATTTTCACTTTGAGATGGATTTATGAGCTGCCCGCTTTTCAAGGGATTAGATTCAAATAAAGACCATGGCCCCGTTTTCGCTTTGAGAGGGACTTACGAACTACCCATTTTTAGGAACTTAGGTTCAAATAAAGAACCATGGTCCCGCTTGTAAGCCTGCTTCTTATTTAGATTTTTTCATACAATCATGAGTGTTTCCTGCTTTGTGAACAGCTTCAGCTTGGTATTGATATGACTTGATTTGAGCATTTTACGTTTACAAGTATTTTTTAACATAGTTTTTCAAGCTGCTATTTGACAGGACGTTAATCTCCCTGTTGAGGATGCTGCCATTAACCCTTATGTTGGAGATGTTGCCATAGTCTTTTGTATATTTTTATAATTTTCTTTTCTTTAAGACTTTGTAAATTTCCTCTATTCTTTTTTCTGCTTCTCACTTTGTCTTTCTTTGTTCACTTTCCTTTCCTTTCTTTCTCTTTTCATTTTTCACTTCCTCTTTCATCATTTTCACTTTTTCCTTTCTCTACTTTCACTCTTTTCACTTTTAGTATTTCTTCCTTTCTTCTTTTTAGTTTTCTTAGATGAAGTCAACACAACCACTGATCTTTTGACCTCACATGTCCCATATGGTTCCCTTTTTTGAATTTCTTTTGAAGCTTCATTTTCTTCTCACTTTGTTTTCCTTTGTTTTCTTTCTTTTTCTCGCTTTCATATTTCTTCCTTTCTCCTTTTTGGTTTTTTACTAAGTGCTGAATATTTTTTCTAAGATTCTGACGTCTTGAGACATTCTTTCTTCCCAATTCTCCCTTCTTTTAGATTTTTTGCTTTTGGTTTCCTTTAGAGGGTGATGCTGCAGACATCATTCCTCATGGAGTTAAGATCTGAGTGAGCTCAGGGGCCCATTTCCTTTAGAAAGTAAAAACCTTCATGGACATAAACTCTTGGTGAGCTCAGGGACTCGTTTATGTTTCCTTTAGAAAGTAAAAGCTTTCATGAACATAAGCTCTTGGTGAGCTCAGGAGTCCATTTCCGTTTCCTTTAGAAAAAAAAGCTTTCATGGACATAAGGTCTTCGTGAGCTCAGGGGTCCGTTTCTGTTTCCGTTAGAAAGCAAAGGCTTTCATGGACATAAGCTCTTGGTAAGCTTATGGGCATGTTTCCTTCTGAGATTGATGTCTGTAGACACTCCCAAGGACATAAAATTTTCGCAAAACTCATGGGGCCTAAATTTCCTGTCAAGCTCTTGCTAGAGTTTTGTTATTTCACTTTTCTTTTTCTTTTTCTCGTATAAAAAATATCTGCGACAAGAATGTTGAACAACACCATATATAATATTTTAATAGAATGAGTAGGGAATGGGTATACCATAACTTTCTTCGAGAAGCTCAAATTTCATTCCGTAAAGAATTTAAAGAAAATGACTTCCATCGCTTTAGAGCGACGTATGATTTGTCTCATAAGTTTAGATGTGTTGGTGAAGCTTAATAATGAAGCTGACAGTTCTGTACAATCTTCTTTTTTGAACATCCTCTACGAGAATTTCCATAACTTTTTATCATGAACTTTGAACAAAATTTTGTAAAATTTACCGAGAAGTAGACTTCTATATCTTTCTGATGATATAAGATTTGTAATGTAGTTGACTCCCAGTAAATTTATTTTAATTTTTGAAGATGACCCTTCCGCATATTCTGCTTTGTCGAACAGCCTTCACGAAAAATATCATAACTTTTTGTTGTGAGCTCCAAAATCAACTCCGTGGAATTTACCAAGAAGTTGACTTCCATATCACAGTAATAATATATGATTTTTCATGTGATCAGCTCTTAATCGATGCAGTATAATGTTCGAAATTTACTATTTTGTATAATCTTCATTTCAGACAGCATGCACGAAAACAATCATAACTTTTGACTGGGAGCTCTAAATCGAATTCTATAAAAAATTTCAAGAAGTAGACTTTCGTATCTTTCTAATGGTACATGATCTACAAGGTAACCGGCCCCCAATTTTTACAGTTTAATTTCTGAAGTTGACAATTCTGCATAATCTTCTTTCTGAACAACATGTATGAAAATTGTCATAACTTTTACCTCAAAGCTCCAAATTAAATTCTGAAAAACACCAATGAAAACCATCATAACTTTTTATCGATAGATTTGAATTGATTTTCATAAAATCCTACAAAAATTAGAGTTCTATATCTTTCTGATGATATAAGACCTGTCATGTAATTTCCTTCCAACATTTTTCATTTCTGTTATCGTTTCAGTTCTCGTTTTCATTTTCCACTCCTGTTACCTTTCACATACTAGATAACTGTTCCCGTACCATGATTTGCCATTGTTAAGACTTTTTCCATTTCGTGTCTGATAATTCCAGATTTTCGAGTTCATCTAACTCATCGGACGATCAAGAGTTGTTTGATCGAGCCAAGCAGACATAAGGATGACAAAAAGACTTTGCAGCAAATTCGTTGGTCCCGTTGAGAAGAGGACCCAGACGGATACTTCAAGCTCTTCCCGCTCAGAGCTTGCACTTCCAGTGCCCCTGCTGCGCATATCAAGACTTTCTCAAATTCTGATCCTCCTCTTCCACCAACTCCTACTGTGCCCGCTGTGGGTACTCCAGCTCTGGGAAATGGTTCCGGTCCTAGAGCACTGCTGCCGGTGAACCTTTACCAGCTCTATGGAGGTTGAAATGATTTTCCAACGCTCCCGTTTTGGAATCTATGAGTTTCCTTGACGATGTTGTGGCCTGTCACATTGTTCTTTGAGGCATTTAGTCTGACGGTGATACTAATATCATGAAGAGGTTTGGTATTGGCAAGCTCGTCAGCAACTTGAGCTATGCTTTAATGCGGGTAAAAAAAATTTCCTTTCTCAAGACATTTTTCCGTTCTCAAGACTTTTCTCGTTCTCGTTGTTTGTTCATCCCTTATTTTCCTGCACTTTTACACTCAGAAAAGAAAAGAGAAGATCTTCGAATATACACTGATCGAAATTTTATTTTTTCATTTATCAATCAAGAAGGATTTTTTTTAGTTTGAGATAACCTTAAATTCAAAATTCAAATCCAAGATTTGATTTGATTTTAAAATTTAAAACAATCTTATCATATCAAGTTTTAGATAAGATATTTCAACATTCAAAACATGATTTAAAACTTGAATTAGAATTCAAATTCAGGATAATCTTATCAAAGAAATTTTTTTATAAGATATTTTATTGTTCAAAATACAACAGTCTTATCATTTCAAAAAAGACATTTTCGAAATTCAAAATTCAAAATATAATTTAAGATTCAGATTTGAATTTAAAATTTAAAATTTTATTTTACATGAATAAATTGATTTTAACAAATTCTTTTTTTGACATTTTCAAATATTTTTATTTTATTTTAAATAATAATGGCGTAAAAGACATAGGCCAATAATAACGTTAATCGAATAAACAAGGAACGAGTTTACCCTTTTTCACTTCTGGTTCCGTTGCCATGTCATTTCCGTTTTTGCTTCCAATTTGTTTGTGTTTTCAATGTCGTACCCGTTGTCGTTTTCATCCTCGTTGCCAGGACATTTCCATTGTCGTTGCCACAACGTTTCCCATTCCCGTTGCCACGACGTTTCCTGTTCTCAATGTTTCTCGATTCCTATTGCCACAACAATTCTTGTTCTCAACATTTCTTGTTCCCGTTCTCAACGTTTCCCATTTGAATTGCCACAACATTTACCTTCCTCAACGTTCTCGTTCCCATTCTCAATGTTTCATGCTCCCGTTGCCACAATGTTTCTTGTTCTCGTCGCCATGCCTTTTCCATTTCTGTTGTCATGACATCTCCGTTTACATCATTATGACGTCTCCATTCTCGTGGTCAAGACGTCTCCATTTTTTCGTTTGTTCAATTTTTTTTGCTGTTGTAGGCGGAACTTCAATTGTCCGATAGTCCGTGGGTTTCGCGGTCCCCTCGTGGTGGTTGTTGAATTTTCCAAATTCAATTTCATGAATAGTGTTAATAATTCTTTCTAAATAATAATTCCACAAAAGAAATAAACCAATCGAATATGAATGAGTGAATTTATCGTTCTTCGCTTCTGATTTTTGGTTCCATAGTCATTTCCATACCCGTTCATGCTCTCGATTCCATTTTTGCTTTCGTATTCATTGTCAAAAGCGTTTGGTTGGATTTTGAGCGCTTTGGGAAGTGATTTCTTGAGTTTATCTCACAGCTCTCAACGAAAGCACCAAATGTAAATGAAAAAATTCACCGTCTTTGATAATCGGTCGTGAATTTCCTACATCATAATATGAAAATATAGAGAATAATTTAGAGAGTAAATGAGAGAATAAAGACACTAATTTACGTGGGAAAGCCTTAAAGGGAAAAAAAAAACCACGAGAAGACTTTGATAGTATTTCATTATGGAGAATGAGTTTACAAGGCTAATGCAAGCTACAGAGTTAACATATTTCTTGTGGGTGTTGGGAATTGTTGTCCTCTGTTTAGAGTTACATCTTGCCTCTATTTATAGGCCTTCATATAATCTGATAGAGTTTATCTAATTTCATCTGAAAATAGGATTCACAGAATATTTCTTTGAGATCCAGTTTATCAACATTGACAACTTAAGTAAATTTTGACTGTTTGATCAATTTAATGGTCTTGATTAGCTTCTCTTTGGATTGTCACATCGGCAACCCATGTACTTTCATCTCATTGGTCTGTTCTTCATAACCGCCTAGTTGATCCTACAGTTCTCGGTCTTTCTACTCTTTTATGAGTTTTCGGTCTAGATCTTATCACGTGTTGTGTGAAATTTTTTCTGTACAACGTTAATTTATTTTTTCATAAATAATTTAATACCTTTCATCTTTTGAAATATTTCATTAATATAATTTTATAGTTTTGTTTATAGAATATGTACAATATACTTCTAAGATGTTCTTTACATTAAATAATATTGTTTCAACGGAATATGTCATATAATATTTTAACATATTCTTTCAAATATAGTTCAAACAAGTGCAACGCACTTACAAATAAACTAGTCTATATAGAATGCTACTAAAATCGAGATAAAGAGTTCTTGAATTGGAAAAAGTCCTCCAATAAAAGTAATAACTAAAACGTTGATTTTAACCTCCAATAACTATAGCGTTTGGTCATGGTCTTACGTGGGATGATAGACACTATCACTCTTTTATAGGAAAATATTTATACCAGTCAATTTCTTGACCTCCAAAATCTTATTTTGTATATATAAATACTTCTATAAACTATCCAATTTTCAGTTTCTTTTGTGCCAACCTTCTCCAAACCATCCAATTTTCAGTTTCCTTTTATACTAATCTCTCTCCCTCTCCCTCTCTAAGCTCTCTCTAATTTTCATTACTAGAAAATGGAAAATTGTCTTGTGAAGCCAGTGTTGGTTCTCTCCCTTACTGTTTTTGTTTTAAGTTTGAATAACTGTTGGGTTAATGGAATCCCACAAGTACCTTGTTATTTCATATTTGGTGATTCTTTGTCTGATAATGGAAATAACAATGGCCTTTCTACATTGGCCAAAGTTAACTATAGCCCTTATGGTGTTGATTTCCCTGATGGTCCTACTGGCAGATTTAGCAATGGCAAAAATTTGGTCGATTTCATTGGTATATGTATAATATCCCTTTTATTCTTTTTATTTTTTATTATTCTTTTTATATAATTCTTGCTAGATATAATTTATTGTAAATACTAATACTATAAAAGTAATTAAAAGCTTCCATTTTATTACACAGCTGAATCACTAGGTTTTAGAATTCCCATTCCACCATTCGCAACAACACCAAGCCATCTACCTGGAATACTTAGAGGAGTGAGTTATGCATCCGGGGGTGCTGGAATTCTTGATAATACTGGAAAAAATCTGGTATTTTTTTATTATTTTCGATAATATTCATCAATTTTACTAAATACTCAAATTAATTGCTCAAACAAAGTTCGTGTATAACATACAGAGTTATTGACGTTAACGCCTCAAAATGACTTTAATCTTTATATGTCATATATGTCACACTAGTTAATAGATAATATAATTTTTTTCGTAACAAAATATTAAACTTTTCGAACTGTTTGTGCTTATACATGTAATTCTTTTGTATTTTTGTGTAGGATGTTAATTGTGATAAGTTCAAATTACTAAATACTCAAATTAATTACAATATATAGCATTTTTCTCAAGTGCTTTGGAGTGCGCAATAAGTTTCATCTCTGTTAAATGTGACAATTCTGTAACGTTAAATATTAAAATTTTCAAACCATATATATGTTTATACATATAATTTTTTGTACTTTTTGTGTAGGGTGATGTGATAAGTTTGAACCAGCAACTGCAAAACCATGAAACTATAATATCAGATCTAACAAGCTTTTTGGGAGGTGTCGTAACTCTAGCATACCTTAACAAATGCATATATAGTGTTGCAATTGGGAGCAACGATTATATTAATAATTATTATTTACCATCAAGCCGTAAACCCACTCCTAAGCAATTTACCGCTACTCTCACCAAACAATTTTCTGATCAATTAACGGTACGTTTATTTAAATCTCAATTTTTGTCATTTATATTTTCTTTTCTGAATATGTTTGTGTTAAAATATGTACTCTTTTTTCTATATATCAAAGTTTGTGTCCCCTGAGTTTGACCTTGATATGTTTTCATGAGGTATATATTCAAGAGAAGGGATTATATCTTATGGATATCTGATTTAAGTTCTTATCTTTCGTTTTGTATATTCTCAGAATTACTTTCTGGCTGAATTATTTATTTTCTTTTCATATTTTCTTTCTTTTATTAATAAATTATGTTGTTTAGAAGTTGTCAAGCTCATGATGACTCTTCTTTATGGGTGCCAACCTATTTCAATTTTTTTTTGTTGAAATAGATCCTTCTACTTTTACCTTGTAGATTTAGCTCTTTTAAAAAAATTTATATTTTCTTTTCATTAGTTAAGATAGATTAATAATGATATTATTATTACTCAAATAATTTTTTTCAAATACTTCTCTCTTTTTTTTTCCTTTTCCTCTCCACTTTGAGAATTCAAATATTCAGATTTTATAACACCACTCTGCATTACATACTTCACATGAATGAAGTACTTTTCAAAACACATCATACTCTCTATTCTCTAAGTAATCGATTCTCCAATGCTTTTGAGAGTATTTTGTTTCAGATAAATTTGACTAATTGGTTATTGTTTTGAATGTATTAATAATAGAGTCTGTACCATAATGGAGCAAGGAAAGTGGCTGTATTTGGAGTAGGTATAGTGGGTTGCACTCCATATGCAATTTCAACCTTTGGAAGAAGTAATGGATCGGCATGTGTAGATCATATTAACGCTGCAATCCAAATTTTCAATGGTCGGGTTAAATCTCTTGTTGATCAGCTTAATCGTAATCTACCCGATGCCAAGTTCACCTTTTTAGACTCTTTTGAAATCGCGTCTTCTGGTGGTCCTCCGCCACCAGGTAAATTATCTTAACTTCTACTGTTATGTAAGCACTATAACGCAAAATCAATTCTACAGTATCAAGAAAGGTATTGGTACCGTGCAATGATCTACCTATGAATATCATATTAGATGGATCTCATTTAGATGACCGAATGATGACTCACTCCACGATCTCGGTACTCTTCCTATAACGAAGCATGATCAATAATAATGAATCTCCTTGGTTATTCTATGATTTCAAAAACGTTTTTGCTTTTAGAAATTTCAATGTTTTTTGTTTTTGTAAATTATAAAATAAAGATGATAATAAACCTCAAGTAACTAAAGGGTATGTGCCGAGCCCATTAACGCGGGCTTGTAACTCGAGTGAGGGCAATGGAGTGGAAAAAAAACTAAAGGGTATGTTAATAACTGGTACAAAATTTATTAGTTCTTAAATAACATCAAACGCAACTACATATGTACCTTAGTATCTTAATTTTTCATAATTTGGTTGTAATTTCAGATGTGGTAACAGATGCTCCATGCTGTAATGTAGCAAAAGGTCAAATACAATGTGTTCCAAATTCAAATCCATGCTCAAACAGGGAACAATACATATTTTGGGATGGAGTTCATCCAACTGAACTTACATATTCAGGTCTTGCAAACAGAGCATATCAAGCTCGATCACCTGCTGATTCCCACCCTTATGATATCAGCCACCTTGCTCTACTGTAGCTTGATTAATTAATCCATGTTGCACATCTCCTTCTGTAGCTTGATAATGTTCAGTGAGTTTGTAATAAAATTCACCTTGTCAAGTGTCGTTTTTCTTTATTCTACAACATGTGCAAATGGTTCTAGAGTTAAACCCAACAACTTTCAGACTAAATAAAAAAATTTAATAAATAAATATTGAGGAGTTAATAAAAGGAACTTCTAGAAGAACAATTTTTCAATTATAACATTCTCGAACTATAATTGGTGCGTCACGATCAAACTTACCATTCAATGAGATGAGTTAACACAATATATTTTGAATGTCCATAAAATTTTTCCAAATTTGTTTGAACCTCTTTATTAATATAACTTTTTATTTTTAAATATTGTATAAATCTTATCAATATTCTATATATTTTTCCATATTCTATAAATCTTATCAACATTCTATATATTTCAATCATAGTCTTTCAAATTTCAAAAAAGAAATCATATTCTTTCATTTATTATTGAACCTCCACATAAAAGAAAGCTCTGTAAGAGCTTCAATGAGCTTCAAGAAGATGTATTTTTATATTGAGTACTCTTGTACCAGTGGTAAACAAAAAGACAAAGAAAGCCGTAATATAGATAGTCGCTGAACCAATACAAGGAGGTTAAATCAAGCTGACTGATAACAAACTAATAGACTAAACTACTCACTGTTGCACTCGATCACTCGAGAGGATGGAATGTCTTTCACTGCCTCTCTGCTCTTATCATCTCCCCCTAAGTGCAAGGGGGAGTTCACAACCTTGAACTTGGACTTTAGATATTCAAATCTTAGAGTAGAAAGTGTCTTTGTAAGTAAGTCAGCTAGGACTACAACAAAAAAAAAAAGGTTATGATAGCGGTCAAAAATGCTATCATAAGGTTTTCATAACTTTTTTTGTAGTGTTATTTTTTCCAACGTTATGAAAAATCCGATCCTACGATAGCATTTTTTCGCCACTACGAAAAACGCAATCATAACCACTTTTAATAGCGTTTATAAAACACTATGGTAACATTTCGATAACATTTTTTAAACGCTATAGAAATTGTGTCATTGCGCATGGTACGCTTATAACAACATTTATAAAACGCTATGGAAAACTTTCTATAGCATTTCAAAAATGCTATCGAAAGGTTACAATAGCGTTTCTTAAACGTTGTTATAAACGTACCAAGCGCAATGACACACTTTCTATAGCATTTAAAAAATAATATAGAAAGGTTACAATACTGTTTTATAAACGCTATTAAAAGAGTATGATAGCGTTTGAAGAAACTTTTTACACCATTTTTTAAAGTTGTTAAAACATTTCTATAGCGTTTTAAAAATGCTAGTCTATGTCTTACCATATCATAATTATAATTGTCTATTGTGCTTCTTTACGCTATTACATTCTCTTATAGGATTTTAAATAGTATAAATAATTTATGCTAATGTATTGAATAAATAATATAAAGATTATCCATTAAATCACTAATTTAAAATGTTTAATTAAAGAAATTTACAATAAAGATCAATATCAAATACAATATCAAATGTCCAAAAAAAACCCTACAAAAAGCATTCCAAGGTGTTCATATCACATATTACAAATATTTTGAGTTCTACTAACTATCACAAATATAAGCCAAAGTTTTCATCAAATAATTTCAATGTCTTCCTGTTGGAATCATATTCCTCATCACTATGTGGAACCACGCACCACCTGAATTATAATGTGTTTTTTGTATTTTCGGTGGACCTATATGAAGAAAATAATTGTTATAGTTCAATATCTACTATATGTGTGTGTGTGTGTGTGTGTGTGTGTGTGTGTGTGTGTGTGTGTGTGTGTGTGTGATCTTTATAAAAGGCTTTCCAATATTCAGACATGTTGATCTATAAGATTGTAATCTAAATTGTAAAATCCTATTTCTTGAAATACATACTTTCCATGCATTTATGTTATATCCTTGAAAATGCATATATAATAGCAAGTTAGAAAAACAACATAAGCAAATCCAACATTTCTAGCCTCCCCCCAACATTTCAATCATGCTCACAAATTATGTCAACTCACATTTCTAAGAAAAGTTTAACATAATATTCAATATACAACCCTACCAATATAAACAAATACAATACAAATGCAAATATAACATTTCAATGCTAGCACCCCTCCCCCCGGCATTTCAATCATGTCCAACATTTATGTCAGCCCACATTTCTAATTTCCGCGATACTAATCATAAAGTTTAACATAATATTCAAAATCTAAACTCACCAACATAAATAAATCCAACACAAATCCAAGAACACGAATGCAAATCCAACATTTTAATGCGCATAGCTAGCACCCCTCAGCATTTTAATCATGTCAAGCATTTATGTCAGCCTAACATCATACCTTAATCACCACCACCATTTTTCTTCCAATCTCAATTAACACCATTAATACAGCCAATAATCAAACTCAAATCAACCTAATTTCGATCATGTCTAGCAGAATAGCAACCAACAATAGTTGGAAAATAAGTACGTACAATGGGACAATTCTATTAGTCGGCCATGTAACTGTGCTACCTACTGCATCTTCAATATATTTAATTGACGATGTAGACCTCCATAAGTATGCTTCTGGTTTTGTTGCAACATGTATCCAAACTCTTGTGGCATCAATTCAAAGAGGCACATGATGAACAAGGTCCTTTGGATCACTTGAAGACCAACCTCCTTTAGCAACTATCTCATTTGATCCAATCTAATCTAATAACTTCAACTTTCTCAAATGCAAGTTATTATTCACACTCTATAATTAACAATAGAATATCATCAATTACCAATAGTAAAGCTCCATGTGTAAACAAATAAAAGTTTTAAAATCTATCGAGGGTGGTTGCATGTTTAAAAAGGATGATCCTTCATTCCGGTAAGCTGAATATTAATTTATATTAAAGTATGAAATTGTACTAATTGGGAAAGTCAACACATTCATTATTTACATATTTATGTATACCTGTTTCACTATACTCTCCATAAGGTTTTATATATGATTAAAATTGTTCTTCAATTCGATATGATCTTTACGAAGCTCCGTGGAGGCGTGATCCTTTTGAGATAAAATGGAATGTTTGGTCAGAGACAGCCTATTTCCACACGCTCTAAGTCATCCATGTCTCTCAGGACCAAAAACTTGAGATAAACAATTGTCAGCTAAATTCTATGTCCCAAATGATGATACACCTTGACTTAACCCATTCAACTTTTTCTGGAAGGCAATAATGTCATGCAACATTGATTATCTAGTTGTGTGACACTAAATAGATAAATAACGAAACACTTACAATAGCTTCTATGCTCCTTCTTGATACTCTTTTGTAGCTCTATCAATTAAATCATCAACTACTAAGATATCTATTTATCATTATATTTTACATTTATCTTAAATAAAGTAACTAATCTTTTTACCTGTTGAGACACACCCAATCTTTATCCTTCTGAAGCTAGGAATTATTGATAAGTTAACTACTAAAATGTAGAGATAATTATCCTTTTGTAGTTTTCTTTCAACTTATCAAAAGGAAAAGAAAAGAAAAAAAGAATACATGATCACATATGACTAAAGGATAAGTACAACTATTGGCTAAATGAGCCTTAAAGTTTCATGCCCAACTTTTTTATCAATAAAGTAATATAGAAATTCGCTCGTACAAATTTGCCAATCAATCAAACTAAGAACATAAGAAAATAAAATCTAGCAAAATACATTTATAGTACATTCACTCCACGCCACGCAAGACCTTTGCAACAAGCTCTTGAGAGGGTCTCTATTGTTTGTAATCCTGCACACATTTTATTAAACTACAGTTAAGCCAATTTAGCAGTCACACAGATTCTCAGAGTTGCAAATAACTTGTATTGCTTAAAAAATAACGTGAGATGTAAATACATTTTTATAATTAAATTGAACTTTTTTTATCGGTAAAAGGTATACATATATAATTAAATTGAACTTGTCTTCAATACATATATCATGTTTACCTATTGAATGATTACTTATGAGTTACAACTAATTACCAACTGCATTGAACCATTTGGACCTTTTTTAAAACCAAAATTTAGTGTAAAATTCCTAAATATAGTTCTAGTTTAACGCCAAAACCTATGAAAACTGCTGAAAGTTTTAATCCTGTGTAGTGGCATGTGTGAGACTAAGAACTTGTAATATGCAGTCAGACAAAAAGTAATAATAATCTATCCAATTGGCAGTCTAGCATTGGTTTCTAAAACATTACGACCTCAAAGCACTGGAAAAGGTTAAAATAAAATATAAAACATGACAGGGTGGAAAACAACTAGGAGGGGAATAAAAATGTTAAAAAGAAAAATCTATTTGGGAGATTCACTCTCTGTCATACAGTAAACGAGAGAAAGAACTCTTCTATAAATCAGATAAATCAATAGCAAAAACAAAAGAAACATGACTAGCCAAGTAAAATGGTGAAAGATATCATTAGTTTATAAAATCTACTGCAATATAATAGCAAAATCAACCTAAAAGAATTTCCAACTATTTATTTTATTAAAAATGATGTTCTGGTCAATCTGATCTCTACTACTATCATATATAACAATAAGGCAGTAGCTACTGCTATAGTTAGAAAATGTGTAACCATATGGCTATAACACAGAGTGTTCACATTTAAACACCAAATGTTGTAACCTTTTAAATTAGGTAAATCATGAAGCAAGAAAATTAAAAGTAAATATACTTTCAAAAACCAAATGTTGTAACCTTATAATTTCTTTCAAATCATTTGACCCAATATGAAGTTTTCAGCAACTTAGCATAATATACTTGCGGGCAACTTATCACATTTTGGTTCTATTACTATTTAGAAATATCACGTCTTTCATTTTATGAACCACCAACTGCTAGAAATTCATTAATTTATCAAGTCCAATTGCTAGCTTCATGAATATCTCATCGTGTATGTGCAAACATAAATATTCATAACTCTTATATAATGAACTATCAACAAAAGGTTGAGAATAAGAAGAAACTGGTTTCAGAAAAGGATTCAATGCTTAAAAAGTCATCAGAAATAAAATGTTTCATTAATCCAACAAACTATAACCCTACAGTATCGTATAAAATGAAGAAATATAAGTAAAAAAAATTTAGACAAAACTCGAGAAACCCTAATTAACTCAAACAAATTTTCTTAGAAAAAAACACAAAAGGTAGACATGTATCACAAAAGTAGACATGAATTAGAGATTGAAACCCATCTCACAAGGAAAAACCATTGTTCTGAGATGTAAAATCGAAGTGGGAAGTGCTGGAAAACAGAGCTACAACGTAGAGCTGAAAGATAAAGAGATGTGAGAGAAAGAGAGAGAGAGAGCTGCATGACATAGCTACAAGACAAGAGAGAGAGGGAGAGAGAATTGTAAGAGAAATCTATGAGAGAAAGCTGCTATATTGACACGCTGGGATGATAGAGCTGATAAGAGAGCTGTAAAAAGCTACCGCAGAGAGGTTCACGAGAGAAAAATGAAAGAGTGAGATTCAGCCAGCAGCCCTTGGCTTCGACAATCCTAGAGAGAGGCGTTGATGCTGAGAGAGCTTAGTTGAGAGGTTGAAGAAAATGGGCTTTAACTATGACATAGTCTAATTTTTTATGGCTTGGATATTTTTGTCCACACACCCTACGCCCCACAAAATTTAAGCTTTTCTTACCTGAGAGAGAGCTTCACCTAGCGAGGAAATCTTCATTCTTGAGAGACTCATTTATGAGCTTCGTTGCGGAGAGATGAGAGAACAGAAGCACTTTGTTATGGAGAGAACAAATGTGCTTCGTTGTGGAGAGAACATAGGTGCTTCAGAGAGAGTGTGAGATTCGGTGAGCCCTAAGATTGGTGAGAGAAAGAGAGGTTGAAGCTGAGAGAAAGTGGGTTAAAGCACTGAGAGAAACAGAGTCGTCCAAGCTAAGAGAGAGAGAGTGTTTTATGAGAAAGTTTTTAGGCGGGTTGGGTAAATTTTGGTCCTCCGTGCCTAAGTGAATAAACCTGCACCTAGTTTCCTTAGCGTTCTGACACAAAACACAATCCTAGTGTGATATAGAAGCACATGTTTTTGTAGTGTAGCTAATCTACAGATTGAACAAACTGAACTTAAAGTTGCATGTCAAGGGTTTTTGTCCGAATAAAATGCATGTAAATCCCAATGTGCTTAGCTCTTGCATGCAGAACAGGGTTGTAGGCAATAGCTAGAGCACTTACATCACCACATATGAGCTTAAGAAACTGAGATGCAGTTCATGAACTTCATCTCTTTAGCTTTAAATTCAGGAAATTTCAAAAGCATCATTGGTGTTTGAAGGAGTACTCCAGCTTAAATGGAGCCTTTTAAGTACCTCAGAACTCTCATGTATGTCTGCCAGTGAACAACTATTGGTTTGTGTAAATATTGTTAACTATGAAGCCTATATCCTGTCTGGACATTTACAGGTATTGTAAGCACTAATTGTGCTTCTAAATCGTGTGACATCAGGGAAATGCTCTCCTTCTGCTGCAAAGAGGCTAAGAGTGGAGCTTGTAGATGAAGAATATGGTTTAGCTCCATCCATCTTAGTCTTCTATAATATATCAGCTATATATTTTAACTGGGAGACAAAAAAACCAGACTGGTTTCTACATACCTCAATACCAAGAAAGTAGTGTATTTGACCTACATATTATAAATGACTTTATTTATGAGATTTAATGTTGCTCCCTGTTAGTAATATGTCATTTACATATACTAACAAGTACCAAACAACATGAGAAAAATGATTGATAAATAAAGATGTATCTGATATTGAAGCTTGGAAACCCCACCATAACAATGTTGTCTTTAATCTCTCATAGCAGGCTCTTGGAGCCTGTTTTAGGCCATATAGAGCTCTCTTTAACTTGCAAACATCTTATGTCCTTGATATGACTTTGAAATCCTCACGTCGTAACATATATATTGGTTCATGAATATAACCATTAAGAAAAGCATTATGGACCTCTAGTTGTTGATAGTCCAGCCAAAAGCGACAATAAGGTTAAAAATGATTCTTACAGTCATAGGCTTCACAACAGAACTAAATGTCTCAGAAAAATCAATACCAGTTGTCTGATTAAACCTTTGAATGTTTCCATCCTTATTGAATTTAACCTTAAAACCACATTTATTCCCAACTATGGTCATTGAAAAACTATAAGGTACAAGATCCCAAGTTTGATTTTTTATCAAGGCAGTATATTTCATCTTCCATTGCATGCTTCCAATCAGGATTGGCAAGAGCCTCTTTGACTGATTTTGGTTCAACAGAATAGGGTGAGATGTAGAGATGATGTTTTGTAGCAATAAGGGCCTTAGGTTTATGAATGCCTAATTTTGATTTAGTCACCATTGAGTGTTTTGAGGTTATAAGTTGTTTAGATGTAGATGAGTTCTTTTGGTTTACAGTTTATGTGAGGTTAGGTAAGGTACTTTAGTTTACTGGTGAGAGGTTTATTGACAGATAAGATGCTATATAAGGAGGATCAAAAGGAACAATTGAAGTGGTAGGTTGAGAAGGAGATGTAGAAGTCAAAATATCACCTACAATCTAATGTGAAGAATAAAAACTAGTAGATGAGCTAGATAAAGAACTACCTTCAAATGGTATACTGCCGACAAGTGCTTGAGAAGGTTTAGATGCTTGATGCAAATAAATAGGGAAGGTAGATGATCGAGATGGATCTGGAGTATGAAGTTTAGAACTTGCATAATGAAATTGGAAAACATTTCCTTGTAAGGAAAGTGAGATTCATCCAAAATAATATTTCTAAAGATGTAAATTCTGTCAGACGAATGAAGACACTTGTAGTCTTTACGATTCATAGAATAGCCTAAGAATAGACATAAATCATTATAGAAATATACTTTATGTGCATTATATGACCTAAGATGTGGATAACATGCACAACCAAAGGATCTAAGTATGTTATAGTTAGGTGCCTGTGTTTTCTCTAGATCCATATTTTGCTGATGCACATAAGGGCAAGGATGAAACCTATGCCATGTTCTTGCAGAAAAAAATAAAAGGTCTAAATTATCCTCCATAATCATATTGGAGAGTCTTAATTTGGGTGTGAAATTATTTTTCTACCATTTTGAATATTTTGACCGTATGCAATGCTATGATTTTAGTTTCGGAGGGAAAAGCAAGGAAAACTTACTAAAGTCATCTATTAAGCATATGTAATATCTAAAACCCTCCTTTGAAATTTTAGGTGATGGACCTTAAAGGTCCGTATATATTAGTTCCAATGATTTTCTTGATCTGTTTCGATATATGGGAAAAGGCTAAATTTCAACTTTTTTTCCATTCTAGCACGCAACACAGAAATCAGGAAGGTTTTTGGTAGTAGGTATCCCATTTATTTTAAGCACTTGTATTAGAATTTTCTCATTTGGATGACCTAGTCTTTTGTGTCATGCATTGACATAGTTAATGGCAGTAGATCTCCACTTATTCATATCAGAAGATTTAAAATGACTTTTATCAGATAGTGACTTGCAAGTAAGAAGAGGATTCAATAAAGAACCTTGATACTTGGAAATATCCATTTTATTGATATACAAACTATTATAAGCTGAAATTGAAGACAATTTTGAACAGTTTGGACTTCTAGAACTAACAGATAGATTTTTAACAGGCAATGAGCTATCAGAATAAAAAAAGAAAAGGCAATATAGACTTAATAGAATAGTTTATAGCTAAAAGGACCATCAGAAGCAGGACACATCAGAAATTATAACCTATCTTTAAGTGTTCCTCAAAGAAGTAGAGCCGCCAAAGCTTTAATCCTCGTAAAATAGACATTAGAATGAAATTCTACAAACACAACATTATCTTGGGTTAATTTAGAAATGCTCTAAGATTTTTCTTAATTCCAGGTACACAAAGAAGAGATTCTAGCATTAAATAATTAAGCAATGATGAACCAATATGAGTAATTAAAAGAGTCTTGCCACTAAACTTTCTTGACCATTATAGTCTTGTGCCATGTTTAGGTTGTTTAGGTCAGCAGTGACATGGTCTGAAGCTACACTACCAGCATACCAAGTCATGTCCAAAATTGAGTCAGGTGAGGGAACATAAGCTGAGGGAGAATTAAGTGTGTGAAAAACCTGGACACTCAGCAGCAATGTGCTACTACGGATATGAGAGAAATCAGCAGATCAATACTTCAAAACATGTATGCCACATGTGTGTTCCCATTAGAAAAACTACTTGAATTTGAAGTATTGCTCTACTTATTTCCTTCATATCCGTAGTAACACATTGTTGTTGAGTGTCCAAGTGTTCCACACACTTGATAGACAATTCTATTCCCATTTTAGTTGTCATTTCTACCTCATCTTCCACCTCTTCTGCCATTGATATTATCTCTAATATTCTGTGAAAAGAAGTGTCCATTTCTTGAGAAATTTATGTTGTTATTGTTGTTTTGACCACTAAGGAACTTATTGTTCCATGTTCTTTGCACCACATTTGCACACATTTTCACTTTGATTTCATTCTCTACAGCTTATTTTTCAATCCTTCTTTCATGACACATAAGCATCAGTTGTACCTCTTCCACACCAAGATTCTCAGTTCTTGAGGTAATGTTCACCACCACTAGATCATACTCATATCTAAGTCCATTTACTGTATACATGACAAGTTCTTGTTCAGATAAAGACTACCCAACTATTATCAGACTATCTTCAAACCTTCTCATTTTGTCACAAAACTCTAAAATTGATAGATTACTTTTAGTTGTGATTTGGAATGATCTTTTCAAATAATAATTCTGGCTTAGGACTAATTTGCAAAGCTCCTCTCTAATGAACACCATACTTCTACAAATGTGTAATATTAAGTGATAGTACCAAAAACTCCCTCTGTCATTGAACTTCTCATCCAACTCAATCAGAGTTGGACATTTCTCACCCAGATTTTGTTTTCTGAATTGATCTTTCCTCCATCAATCAGTTTTGATGGTTTCTCCTCAAGATTGATGATTTCTTCTAATCCATGTCCATAAATCAGGAACAACCTATGATCTCCACAAAAACATAGTTATTTTGATCTAACCTTATTGATGCAATATTGTTTAAAGTGTTTTTGAGAAAACTCGATGTTGTTGTTGTAACACCACACCTAACCTTGCATTTAATTATGACTTTAATTCTTTATTATTGCATTGGATTGTTATGAGGGTTTGATTTTATGCTTGAAATGAATAAATTTAAATGTTTATACAGAGAAGCTCTTTAAGGTGCCCTAAAGATTCAAATGTGCCTAATCCAATTTTAATGTAATTGATATAAATTATCGAAATTATTTTTGAATTATGATTATTGATGTATAACTAGATTAATTATATTTATAAGCTATATAATTAAATAAAACTACATTTTAAAGATCTCCAAAATTTTAGAAACTTTCCTAAACACCTAAGACTAGGGTTTTAGAAAGCTTCTCTTATGCTTACCTATTATATAAGCTTCCTAAACCCTTTTTGCCTCTCATTTTGACTCCCCACTCCCTTAATTTCGTTCAGCAGCCTCCCTCCCCCTCTCTTTCGACTTTTGCAACAGCCCCTTCACCCTTGTGAGAATCAAACGGCCACCATCTCTCTCCTTGGTGATCTCTCTCTCTCTCTCTCTCTCTCTCTCTCTCTCTCTCTCTCATTCTTGTGCAATCAATCCCTGCACGACAAACATCTCTTTCTCCTCACCTTCATTCCCTATTGTTCTAAGAATATTTGCACTCTAGGAAGCGTCCGCTAACTCGAGTCGTAGACATAGTTTCGGCATTCACTTTCTGTAAGCCCTTGTCACCTAGTATTTTCCAACTTAAATGTTTTAGCTTGGTTATTCTTGTCTTGTTTTTTATAGATCTGTAAAATACTTAGTTTTTACACCCTTTTATGTTCATACATGTCCCATGAATCGTTTTCAATAAGAGAAAAACGTTTTTGATAAAAAAAATGATTATTTTATGAAAACTGAAATTTTCAGATTTTTCTGCACACTGTAAAATCGATTTCAAGTTTCGTAAAACAAAAGATAAAGTTTGAGTCTGAAATTTTTATGGTAGATTCTTAACATAACGAATCAAGTTCTGGAAAAAACACTCAGGTCATAAATTGTACTCTATGATTTTATACGATCTTCTATATTTTCTATCCTGTTCAGGGGAGAACAGTTTTTCAATGTCCAAACGTAGAGTTAATTTGATACATATATCAACTCGGTTTGATCCCAAAATTTTACAGTACTTTTTAATACGTATCATTAGTAACCCTGTCAAATTTCAGAATATTTGGATATTATTTACTTAATGACACATATTTTTGAACGTTACTGTTTTTCTTGGAGAAAAATAGTTTTCTGTTACAAATTTGTTTTTATGTTTTGACACTTAAACGACATCATAATTTCATGAAATTTAATATGTGAAACCCTAGCATATTCAAGGTCATTCTATATGAGATCTATAATTTTTATAAAATCCTAGTATAAGTTGTGTCAGTTTTTACCGAGTCTATGCTTAGCGTTGCTTTTCATTTTTTGGTTATCATTCTCTACTGAATATACATAGTATTATTGTTTCAATATTTTAATATTCGTAGTTCTTTAGAGGGCGATCTGGTAAGTATAATCTTACACATACTTGAATGCTTGTCATACTCTGAAATATCATGGGTGAATTGTATGTTGTTGTGCTCTTGATGTTTCCTTACATATAAACCTCATCTATGTGATGGCTTTCTTATGTTATTGAATGCTTAATTGTATGCAAATGTGTTTGTTAATGATGTGTCTAATTTATGGTAATGTATAATATATATATATATATATGAATTTACATTATGGTTCATAAAATAGAAACAATAAAGAAATAAAATAAAAATTTAAAAGACTAGGTGTATGTTTATGTCATGAAAGGGGTGAGTGGGAATGGGACACAGGTGTTTGGCCGACCCGACAATGTTTAATGGTTAATTTTAATAAATGATCATGTGGCTTGTCCAGCGATACAATGTGAGTGAATGATCGTTTGACTTATCGAGCGATATTACCAAGAATCTGGTAGTTGAACAGGTTTCCGTAATAGTGGCTCACTACGTCTGAATGGCTAAACATTACACAAGTGAGCTCGTGAATAATGTAAAGAAAAGAGTGCAATAAAAATCGCAAAGATGTCTAAAGTAAAGAAAAGAATGTGAACAAAAGAATTCATGGAATGAACGTAATGAAAAATGTAATGCTAAAACAATAGAACTAATGTAATAAAATGATATATAAAGTATATGTCAAACACAATGCTTTTGTTAATGATTAAAAATGGATTGGATGCACATGCGTTTGTTATGTATGTGTAAAATTTTACACAACTGTGTATATTTTATACTCAACCCATTTTATATTAAATTTTCAGATGATGAATGATGATGATGAATGTCAAGAGTTTGATTAGGCATTCTGGTGCGTACGAGATGAGAAATTAAGTTTAATCAGTTGAGTAAATTACTATTTTTAAGTTGATTTTAATTTGTTATATATGAAAGATCTTTGAAACATTATTTAAGCATAACGAATTTTTCTATAAATTTCTTATCTTAAATTTAAGAAACGTGTTTGAGTTTTTCTTTAATAAATGTGTTAGTTTCATTAAATACCACAAATTATGAATCATTTTTCAAGTAAAAAATTTTGATCTAACTTCCGCGTTATTTTGAAAATTACCGAAATAAATTACCTCTTCGGGGTATTAGAGTTTGGTATCAGAGTTCAAGGTTTTGAGATTCTGTAAACTATTTAAAATTTTGTTTACAAAAGTGATTTTTGAGAAGTCTGTGCCAGGAATTAGAGTGTTGTGTGTGTCTAGCATCTATATTTGTTCATTACGTTTTTAATTTCGAGGATGAAATCATTTAGATGGGGAGAATTATAATACCACAACTAACCTTGCATTTAATTATGAATTTAATTCTTTATTGTTGTAAATGAAAAATTGCTCACACTCAAATTGAGAGAGAAAGAGAGAGAGAGAGAGAGAGAGAGAGAGAGAGAATTCGCGAGAAAAATCAAAGTAATTGCTCATTTTCTATTCCCTTTTGAGTTTATAATTTACCTCTATTTATAGGCTCTCAATTAGTTATAAGATCTAACCACCTCCCTTGATAATAGAGATTAAACAAATATTCTCTTAGGATAAAGTTTATCAATATTAGATTACATTTATCAACATCAACAACTGGTCAAACTTGGACCGTCTGATGGAGAACAGCGGGATCAACAACATGGGTTTGCTCTTCCTATTTTTCCATAGAGGCAATCCGCACACTCTTAACTGATTGGTCATGTCCTACTTACGTGGAAAACCCTAAACTGGAAAAACCCACGAATAGAAAAAATTTCATTTCAAGAGAAAGAATTACACATAATATTTACTCAAATGTAAGGCATTCCAAGGTTTAGATAAGTCAATTACCTCACTGGTCATTAGGTAGTAAGATCTGTTTCCTCCGGCTGTCTTGATGTTAAAAGGTCATTCTCAGTTTGGCCCCAATTTACCTTTATTTGATTAAAAAATCCTTTTCAGTAAAAGTTCTCCCGCCTGTAATTACCGTCTGTTGACCTTCTTTTGGAAGTATCTCCTCATTTTTTGGTTGTAGTTCGCCATTCTTACTAGAGTTATTTCCCGTCTCTCTTCCAAGAAGTTTAAATTTTCTATCATTCGTTCTACAATAGTAAACTCACCTGTAGTTGATCTTACCATGGGGAACCCGATTTTGACCGGTATGATGGTTTCTGTCCCGAATGTCAAGGTGAAAGGAATTTCTCTAGTGGGTTCCCGTGGTGTTGTTCTATACGCCTAAAGAACGGATAGCAACTCCTCGATCCACTTCTCTTTAGCAGCTTCTAACCATTTCTTCAGATTATCGAGGATTGTTCTATTTGATCTCTCTATTTGCCCATTAACTTGAGGGGTAGTAAAGAGTTAATAGTATGTTCTTTATATGAAGTCTGTCACAAAAACTCTTCAGTTGGCTCCGAGTGAATTAGAGCTCGTTATCGGAGACCAGCACCTTAGGAATCCCATATTCACAAACAATATTTTTCCATAAAAACCTCCTTACCGCTTCTTCCTGCACTCTAGCCAAAGCTTCCACGTCTATCCACTTAATGAAGTAATCGATCACAATCAGTAGGAACCTCTTCTAAGTGGGAGCCGTCGGTAGTGGCCCGACTAGATCAATTTACCACTACATGAACAACCATGGTCCTATCAGTGTTTGTAGCTCTTCGGTAGCCATCTTTGGAACAGTAGCATACTGTTGGCATTTCTTTATGAAAGATATTGCTTCCTCATGCATCTTTGGCTAATAGTACCCTTTTTAATAACTTGTTGGGCAATGATCTCCCACAAGAATGATTTCCATAGATCCCTTCATGTACTTCAAGCATCACATACTTGGCATGTGTTGTTGAAATACATTTCAGGTATAGGCCTAAAAATGACCTCCTATACAATTATCCATCAATCAAGGTGTACCTTGCACTCCATTGTTGAAGCTTCCGGGCTTCCATTTGGTTAGTCGGGAGCTTTCCTAGAGTAGGTACTGCACAATGCTCTCCCACCGATTATATTCATTGTTTCCCATTGTGACTTCAGTTTCCACTTGCATGGGTGCACTTGTACTTGATTCGCTTAAGTATTCAATAAAAACTGTTCTTTTAAATGGGAGTTGAGCTATCGACCCTAAATTTTCTAGTGCGCCTGCTCTCGAGTTTTCGGTTCTAGGAACTGGAGTGATCTCATAATTTTTCAACAATTGTAAAATTTCCTTGGCATTTTGCAAGTACTCTGCCATTATGCATCCTTTGTGTTGTACTTTCCTAAGATTTGGTTAGCAACTAACATTGAATCGCTGAAAGTTTTAATATTTGTTACCTTAAATTCATTCGTGAGGCGTAGTCCATCCAACCCTACAAAGATGAATAACATGAGAATTTTTAAATTTGGTACTATGACTTACTGTTCATCCAAAATAAGATAGACTCGTAACAACCACTTTTATACTATGACTTACTATTCATCCAAAATAAGATAGACCCGTAACAACCATTTTTATTTACTCAAAAAATACTTCCAGCCTTACACAAGGAGAATAAGAAAAGGCTTGAGAGACTCAATTCATCTAATTCAATAATTAATTTTGACATATTAGTGTACGAAACACATTTTTCACGTTAATTAATTTTAACACATTAAGATTTAATTCAGGAGACAGAAAATCCAAAGGCACTGATTCCAACATACCTTGTGGAAGGCCTGGGTTAAAGCTCTCAAACAACCACATGAACAAAGTTAAAAGCAGAAATCGGTGCTCACCTTATTCATCACAATACTCGTCAGACAACCCATGCTGATATTTTTGTTCGGTTATGAGAGCAGATTTCTTGGTATTTTTTTCAGGTTTAGATCATGTGAAGGCCATTTCAAAGTATAGATACAGGATATTAGGTCAGACAAAATTTGAATGGGTTTCTTTGCGAATATCTTTTTCAGATAAACTAATAATAATAAATTAGTCTATTTAAAAAATATTGTTGATCTTCTCTTAGACAAATAGAAGTCCATGTCCTCGTTAATAATATACTATTACCTAAATATTAAAGGAAGTACACAAGCTCATATGACTTTAAACAAGAGACAAATGAGTAAGTGAATGTGTTTTAACTTATCAAATGACTTGGCAAGTCTTAAAGCAACTCTACAACATTATATAAACATAAAACATTCTAGATTTAATGTTAAATTGCATATGTCAAGTGGCAGAAGCATGACAATGAAAAAAAAGAAATGAGTAAACCATACCGCCCCAGATGAATCTCTTCCCCATCAAAGTAAAAACATGACATATGATCGTGCACTAACTTTTGCATACCTACAACATAAGGTTAATAATTTTTTACTTCAATGTCAAAAGCTGGAATGTAAAAGTAAGTTCATTTTTTCCAGTTGTAAACAAAAATTAAGAAGTCACATTCTAGTAAAAGGTCTATCACCTTCGGGATTCAGCCTCTACCAAACATATGACTTCTAAGCAGCATCCAAGACCCAAGCATTAGACATAACTCTTTTTCCTGATAAAGAATGCAACGTTTACATCATAAGATAGCTTAGACAAAGTATCAATCGAACAAATCTTATAGCAATGTAAAAAAATTCAATTCTTGATGAATTGTTCATAATAATGTAAACATCTAGCATTGCGTATTTGAAGTAAATCTGCACACCACAATACTCAAGGGGATCATGATAAAATAAAGTACTTTGCTATTACAACAACTCTACATTCACATGTAAAAAAGAATTAAAATAGACTAGCTTATACTAAAATTCAAGATCATGGTGTAACTAAGCTCACATATGTCAATTGAACTTATCATTGGTCAAGTCGAGCACATTGAGTTCATCTGTTGAATGTCCAGCAGGACCCATGCCACCCTAGTCAAATAATAAGAATAGTCTTTAATTGAAGATCCCAAATAGAAATTTTAAAACTCTATTGTTCCTATCAAATTCCTGGAAAACAAACATAGTGTCGATTTGCAGCCATTGTGCTTGGAGATGTCGGGTCACCCGCGTGCTCATTTTGCACAATCAAACACCCGGATGTCAAAAAAATAGTAAGCAAAAGTCAATTCAAGCTCAAAACGAGAGAGAGAGAGAGACCTCAGGACCTCATCGATGGAGTGGCCAAGGAATGGTGAGAGAACTCCTTTCTGATTGCAAAGGTAGCAGGTATGAGGTATCCTCGAGAATCATTTGACTTAAAGCAAGACCCAATTGACAGTAATAGAACTCCTAACTTCACCAACAGAAACCCACAGCTCCGAGAAATAGTGATAGATGAAACCCTAAGTTCTCATTCTTGAATGCAATAATCTGGCCAAAAGCAAACAAAAAATTAGAGACAAACACATGTTCAGTTCTATAAAGCAAGAATGAAAAGCATGCCCTAGATTATAGGGTAGAAGATGAAGGAGAGAAAGATGATAGAAGAAGGGGAAAATGGGATGAACACACCATAGGAGAAGAGAGAGAGAGAGAGAAAGAGAGAGAGCATGGCGAAGAGAACGCCCATTGCAAAAGAAAGGAGCTCATGTTTACAAAGAAAGAAGAAAGAAGGAGTTTGTTCGAAGAAAGAAGACAGAAAATTGAAGGACATGATATTGGTGACCGGTTGTAAAGAAAAAGGGGATCAAACTAACGGTTGGGATTCTCCTGGCCAGATCCAACGGCTAGGATCAATCCCACTATCAATGTCGGGAAAATTTTCCCGGCATTGGGGATTGATCCATGATAGACACAATCATTCTTTTATGGGAAAGTATTTGCACCAATTAATTTCTTTACCTTTAAAATCTTGTATTTTCTGTATATATATACATACATGTATACACTTCTCCCCACCAACCTTCTTCAAACCATCCAATTTTAAGTGTCCTTTATACCATCTATTTTCACATTCTCTAACTTTCATTACTAGAAAATGAAAAACTATCATGAGAAGCCATTGTTGGTTCTCTCCCTTATTGATTTTGTTTTAAGTATGAATAATTGTCGGGTTAGTGGATTCAAACAAGTGCCTTGTTATTTTATATTTGGTGATTCTTTCTCTGATAATGGAAATAACTATAACCTTTTTGAACATGCAGAAAACATGCACCATGCCACGTTGAAGGAAAAGATCAATCGAGAAGCAGTGAGGAGATCTCCCCACGCGAGAACGAGAAGGAGGAGATTTGAATCATGAGAAAAGATCACGTGATTGCGATTGATTTAATGATTGAAAGAGTAGGGGATAATATAGTTGAAAGGAATGGATAGAGTGAAAGAGCTCACACCTAACAAGAGATCTCTAGAGTATGGGTGAGATGCCATTGGTGTAATAAAACTTCTGAAAATATAGGGGAGTGGGAGATCATTCCCTTCTTATAGGGGAGAGAGTGATCATTCCCCTCATTTTCACTATTTTATTATCAAAATTGTTATTCTGTTTACACCATGTGGCCTATATAAAAGCGTGGATAATAAATGAGAAAGGATTCAATCAAAACAACTTAAAACATTACTCAGTTCATTGACTACTCTCTCTCTCTCACACACACACTCTCTCAATCTCTCTCTCACGCTCTAATCTCTTCGTCATTTCTCAATGATCATTAATAAGACTCTATTGGTATGGAGCAAAAATTCCTTTACATTTTTGTGCTCTTTTTGAGAGAAGAAGGAAAAACTCGAGAAACACACCCCGAAAACACTAAATATGCCTAGAACTAGATCAAATGAAGCCCTGAATGAAGACAACAGGATCATAAACTGAGACAATCATGTGGATTAACTAACTCTGCCGACAGAAATGCTATAGACAATCCTAAATGAAATGCAGGAAATGGAAATTAGGAACCCGGAGGCACTGCACAACACATGATAGACTATGCAAGACCAGATCAACACGCATCAGCAAGAGCTAGCAAGGAACAAATTAAAGTCATTCAAAGGGTGACTAATCCCAAAACCACGTGAAGGAGGCTACGGGAGGAATTGTTGGACTAGAAAATGATGGAGATGAGAAACATGGGAAGTATGAGAAAGACCATCCTCGAATCCCTCACCCCAACTCCGTTAAGCCCTGAAATCTTGACGGCACCCGTACTTAGAAAGTTTGTGGCTCCCAAATTTAAATGTTATGAAGGAAAAACAGAGCTCGTAGACCACCTCCGGCGATTCAGAAAAGTAATGAAATTGCATCAACAGGTTGTTCCCCACCAGCATGGATGGGACAACTCTAAAATGGTTTCATTTCCTCCATGTGCATTCGATTACTAATTTTGTTGTTATGTCTTCTGTCTTCCTAGAACATTACTCTACTAATCAAGCTTCCATGGAGGACATAGAGTATTTCTTGACAATTTTCCACCAAGAGAGGGGAGTCTCTACAGGAATAAACCCATAGATTTAAGGATGAAATGGTAAAAATTGAGAGTTGCGATGATCGAGTTTCCAGACTGGTGTCTCACCCTTATTCAAATATCTATCTAAATTAAAATTGATGTCCATGGCACAAGCCTTCCAACGAGCGTAAGCCTACATTATTCTAGAGGAAGAGAAAATAAGCCTAATGAAGGCCACAGAACGAAAGATTGAGGAGTCAAGAAAACGGGAAAGAAGTTTGAAATTTGAAAGGAATAAGTCTGACAGAATTGAAATAGAAGACGAGAGAAGCGACAAGCAGGAGAGAACGGGATATCGAAGGTGGGACTCAGGTAGGGTACACCCGAGAGATAAGGTCTACACGCCACTGACCATACCGATGAACCGGATCTTAGATATGATCAAGGACAAGCCTTGGCTTAAGAGACTGGACCCGCTCACAAAAGAACCAAGCTACAAGGATAAAGACAAGTAATGTTCCTTTTATAGGAGCAGCGGACATTACACGAGGGATTGTTTACAACATAAAGACTGCATCGAACAGATGATCAAAGATGGGTATCTCCATCAGTTCATACAAAGAGAATAGTATAAATGGAAAATAGAAATAGACAATCACGGGGAAGATGAGAGAGACAACCAGAAATAACCCATCTACATCGTCGACACAATTATTGTATTCAAAGAGAAAGAAAGGACAACAAGGAAAAAAAGAAAGATCTACTGTAAAAAAATAATACTAGAAAAGTGCCTAGAAGAATCCCCAAATGTCAGTGGGAATCTGCCACTGGTATTCGATGATCTAGACTTGGAGCATGACCGGCATCACAATGATGCTCTTATCATTTCAATACAAGTCGGTAATTTCTTGCTAAGGAGAGTCTAGGTGGACGATGGGAGCGTAGTGAAGATTTTATACTGGGAAACCTTGGAGAAAATATCCATGAATGAACATTTTATACTGGCAACCTCGAACAAGCCTTTGTAGTTCTAAAAGAAAACTCCATGAAGCTAAATCCAAAAAAATGTACGTTCGGGTTAACTATAGGAAAATTCCTCGGGCACCTGCTGACGCAGCGAAGAATCAAAGTAAACTAAGACCAAATGAAGGAAATTATGGAGATGAAATCTCTGCAAAGCTGAAAAGAGATACAGGGGTTAATGGGAAGGTTGGCCGCCCTGAACAGATTCATCTCAAGATCTACGGATAAATGTAAACTGAAATTTGAAAAGTTGAGAAAGAATTATGCAACTAGGTAAAACGAGGAATGTGAAGAAACTCTTAGAAGAATTCTAACAACTCCTCATCTACTTTCTAAGTGGGTACCAGAAGAACAACTGCTATTGTATGTTGCCATTTCGGGGGTCGCCGTCAGCGCCGTGCTCATCAGGGAAATGAAGAAAAGCAGAAGCCCGTATACTTCATTAGTAAAAGCCTTGTAGAGTCCGAGGTGAGGTATAAAAGGATGGAGAAGTTGGTGTTGGCCATTCTGACCGTCGCACGAAAATTGAGACCTTATTTTCAGGTACATAGCATCATAGTGTTGATGGGTTCACCTATCAAGAGTCCCCCTATGCTCTCTAGAGGTAAGCGGAAGAATGACGAAATGGTCGGTTGAGCTAAGCCAGTATGACATTCATTACGAGCCTAGAACCTCAATCAAAGGGCAGGCACTAGCAGACTTCACTAAAGAAGAAGTTGAAATTGGACCCTGCGAAGAAATTGAGAACGGGCCTTGGAAATTATATGTTGATGGTGTTTTAAACAACAAAGGAGTAGGAGCAGGATAGTGATACAGACCCCATTTGGAGAAACATTGGAGCATTCCATCTCCTTCAAATTCAACACGTCAAAAAATGTAGCAGAGTATGAAGCACTAATAGCAGGAGTGTCCCTGCAACGAGAATATGAGGTGACAGATGTAAAAATATTTTGTGATTCAATGCTAATCGTGAAACAGGTCACGGGGGAATACATAGCGAAAGATGAAAGGGTTATAAACTACCTACAATGGGTAAAGGACCTCATAAGCATGTGGAAAAGATATCATATCCAACATATCCCAATAATTGAGAATGGGAATGCTGACGCACTGGCTAACCTAGGATCATCATTGTACTTCCCGTATAAGAGGAACGTTCCCTTGGAATTTTTGGAAAGACCAAGTGCTTCACCCCCGTGGAATTGTGTAACTAATATCGAAGTAGAAGGAGAACACAGATGGTAGGATAACATAATCCGCTATCTTTAGGAAGGAATACTCTCAGAAGACAAGCTCCTCGCCAGGAAGGTGCAGTAGCAGAGTACCGGGTATACATTGACATATGAACTATTGTATAAGAAATCATTTGCAGGCCTGTACATGAAGTGTTTACGGGAGAAGGTGTTAGCAGAAATACATGAAGGGGTATATGGAAATCATATGCAGATGGTAGATCTTTAGCATATAAAGTGACGAACAAAGGGTAGTATTTGCCGAAGATGCACCAAGACGCTAAACAGTATGCAAAGAAATCTGTAAATGTCAGCGCTTTGCACCCATAGTGAAAATGGCCCTGGAGAGCTCAAAACTGTAACAAGTCCTTGGTCGTTCATATAGTGAGCCCTAAACATTGTTGGACCACCCTCTATGGCACCCACTTAGAAACGCTTCTTATTTGTCGCAACATATTACTTCACCAAATGGATTGAGACTGAAGCCTTCACCAGAATTCGTGAAGATGAAGTGAAGGATTCTTGTAGAAGAACATAGAATGCGATACGGAATTCCCCGGGTTCTCGTATCTGACAACGGACTCCAGTTCACCAGGAACATGGTGAAAACATTTTGAAAGGACTTGAAAATCATCAACTGATTCTATACACCCTACAATCCATAAGGAAACGGACAAGCTGAGAGGTCAAACCAAATTATACTTGATAATTTGAAGAAACGACTAGAGTCAGCCAAGGGAAAGTGGGTAGAAGAATTACCAGCAATATTATGGCCATACAGAACAACTCCTAGAGAAACAATGGGTGAAACACCATTTTCTCTAGCATATGGAGCGGAAGCCCCACTATAAGATCTAGGCTAGGCGAACAGCAAAATGAAGAACTCCTCATAAATAACCTTGATGAGCTGGAAGAACGACAAGAAGCATCCCAGATCTGGATGTCCCATTAAAACCAGAAGAGGAGATCTTACTTCCAGACCAGGGTATGAAAATGGGAATTCCAAAAGGGAGACCTGGTCCTAAGAAAGATCTTCTAGACAAAGGGAAAGCTTGGGCCAACATGGGAATGTCCATATATCATCAGTGGAAAATGGGTTAGTGGCTACTACCATTTGAAAATAGAAGAAGGAACGGATCTACTGAAACCCTTGAATGTGGCTCACCTAAGGAAATACTTTGTTTAAAAATTGTAACATTCGTTATAGTGAAAACTTTTCCCATGATTTTTTCCTGTAAGGATTTTCACGTAAAAACTCTCTGTCATGGAAATAAGGGCATAAAGTCCTTAGGAGGGGAAGTTCATAAGCCCTACTCTCAGAAGAAAATAAGGGCATAAAATCTTTGGGAGGGGAAGTTTATAAGTCCTACTATCAGAAGGAAATAAGATCAAAAAATCCTTGGGAGGGGCAGTTCATAAGTCCTACTCTCAGAAGGAAATAAGCGCATAAAGTCATTGGGATGGGCAGTTCATAAGTCCAACTCTCAGAAGAAAATAAGGGCATAAAAGTATTTGGGAGGGGCAACCCGTAAGTCCTACTCCCAAAAAGAACTAAGGGCATAAAAGTATTTGGGAGAGGCATTCCACAAGTCATTCTCTCAAAAGGAACAAATATCTTCTAAAAACGGGCGAGAAAAGAGGAACAAACAGAACAGTAAATGAACTAGGCAAAACCAAAAAGATATGAAAATGGGCGGCTCGACCAAATGGGAATGGGCCCGCTTTATTGCATCATGAATCAACCAAAGAAATCTCTACTCTTCAATTGGATAAAAAAATGGAACGAGTACAGGTAAAATAGGTAACTATAGAAATAAGAAAGTTTCTATTAAGCGTTTGAGAAAAGGAACTCCTTGCCAAAATATTTCTCTAAATTTTTCCGAGTGTTTGAGAAAAGGATAGAAGAAAGTAGAAGCAGAAAATCATTTGAGTATTGAAAAAAGGAAAGCTCATAAAAGAAACTGTGAAACAGGAAAGATCTTCTCATTAACGTCAGAAAAATACAAGGAAATCTACCAAAAAGTAAAAGACAGGAAAGGGAAAAGTACAAAGAAAAGTAAAATGCAAGGAAATTAAACTAAGACTCCTCGTCGGGAGCGGCTTCCGCAGGAGGGTCATAAGTAGGAACAGGAATGTCCGGTTAAAGATCGACAGGGTCGTCGGGAAGGTAACCAAGAGGCATGCGGGGACCTTGTCAGATTTGGCGTCACAGTAACCCGCACTATAGGCCATATCCTTATCTTGATCAACAATGACCAGCTACTCAATCTTAAGTTTGGTTTCTCGCTCACCAGCCTTAGCCAAAGCTACCTCGGCAGATGATAACTTCTCTTCTGCCTCAGTCATCTCCCTTTTTACAACAGATAACTCCCCGTTGATCTCAACAGTCCTCTCTGACTCACACAGAGACTCATCCAAACTCACCCGCTCAACTGCAGTAGTGTCTAACTTGAGAAGTGTGACGACCCCTTGGAGCTCAACCTCAACCTTCCTTAGATGATCCCGTTCAACGAGAACGACGCTGTAAGACTTTTTGATCTCCTGCATCTTCTTCTTGAAGCCCGCCATCTCAAGATCCACAGAGTGGATGTCCTCCTAGAGCCCGTTGTAATAAGTCACAGCCTACAAAACCCTCCAGCTATTAGTAAATGGAAAAGAATAAAAGAAAGAGCAAAGAGATGAAATCAAAGAAAGAAAAAAGTTACATGCATTATAATATGACTAAGGTTGATGATCTTATCGTTAATGGACTTCTGGTAGAGGGCAACTGTGTCCACATTAGACTTGGTCCACTTAGTGATAGTGTGCAAAGAACGGGGATCTTTTAAGAAGCAGGAATGGACGAAACTGTCATATACCGACACCATATCCAGATGTCAATATCCTCGGGCGTCCCCTGAGAACTAACAGAAAAAGGAGCTAGCCTCTTAGTAGACGGGGGAGGAGGATGAGAAACTTCTTCCAGTGCTGAAGTGTCCTCAACTGCGGGGGCAGGAGGATAAGTTGAAGCAGGGGGTGGAACGAGAGTAGGAACGGGAGCGGGAGTTGGCGGTGCACCAGCATCGAAGACGTTATCAAAGGTGTTAGAGGCCTCCGTTCTCACGCGGACGTTCCTCTCCCCACCAACGATTCCCCATAAGTTCTTCAGGAGGTGCTTCAACATCTCAAATTGCTCGTGAGCAAAGCAGAATAACGCATCTTGATCTTCAGCTTCTTTTCACTTTGTTTCCCGTTCTCTCTCCTCTTCATCTTCATCTTCTTCCTCTTCCTCCCGCTCAGACTCAAAAGACCCAACAGAACAGACACCACGACATGGCAGAAAGCAGGAATGGGGATTTCCCGGGGAATCTCTAAAGAGGAAGAAGGAGCAACGATTTCTGCTACGAGAATAGGGGCATCGGCAACGTTGATCTGCCTCCTTGGATCGAGGAGATCTCTCCAGTCCCGTTCTAGGCAGTTATAGGAAGTGGAGAGTCGTGTGCCTACGTCTTTGGGGATGAAAGACCTTTTGTTTAAATTCTTATCTACACAAAATGAGGAAACGATCAGTATTATTTAAGAAAAATAGAGAGAGAAAAGAGAAAAGAGAAGGGGAAAAGAGATGTCGGAGCTCCAACTACTTACTGAAAGATCGCCAGATCCTGGGGATGATTCAGCAGCCATCACCACCCCAGTTCCCGCCAATCAGGAGGGTCCCGTCTTCCCAGGCTTTATCCCCTCGGGAAATCAGTGACTAAACCTTCTCGTTTCTCGCTAGCATAGGGAGCCAAGTAGTAAGACGTGCCATACTTCTTAATAATATACATGTCACGAATTTCATCTACATATATGTTGAGGTTATGCCTCATGTTTAATACTTTTATCCCTAAAAGAATTATGTATTTGTTAGGGATGTATTGGGAAAGGGCGAGGTAGAAAGTATCAAATAATTCTTGAAAGAGGGGGGGAGAATGGGATTTTTAATCCTAAAGCTATATACATGGGGGCCAGGGTAATTTGATATGGAGGATTGCAGGGAAAAAACTTGGGTATCATGTCCCCAAAATCACAAACGGCACCCGAGAAAAAGGCGTTTTTATGATGGTCCATAAAGAGGTTGAACTCATCTCACTTCCTAACTAGTGGAACACTGCCTTAAACTCTCTCTCCCCCATAATTGACGAAGATGCCCCCAAAAAGAAGAAAGGAATAGAAACTGAGCAAAAATGGAGGAAAAGAAATTCGACTTACAGGGGACAAAGTATGTGCAGAAGCGAAATGAAGAAGACAAAGACTTTAAAAAGACTCTACAGACGTAGAAAGGGACTGAAATTCAATTTACGGATTTGAAAGAAAAGCAAAACGCAATCAAATTCTGAAAAAAAAAAAAAAAAAGCGTGGAGTGCAGCAGGCGCATAGGGACGGGACGTTTGAAGTGACAATGTCAGCCATCATTCGCAACGGGTAAATGACGAAATTACAGCTGGAAAGAGAAGGAGACTTGTCTTCAAAACTCGCACCAACCAAGAACGGGAAGGTGAAGCGACGCACATAATAACTAAGGGCGTGTTATAAAATGCACGATTTGCACCGAGAGTCGAGTACGGGAGGAGGAATGACGCGGACCAGTGACAAAATGACAATCTCCAAAATGCCAGATGAGGCAATGATGGACGCGCAAAGTGCACTTATTACACCTCAACGAATTGAAATTCATTGAATGTATTGGGAGAAAATGAACGGGCAGAAAACTTTCACCATGCCACGTGGATGGAAGGATCAATGGCAAAAATTTGGTTGAGCTCATTGGGAATCTCTTATCTCCCTTTTATCTTAATATGTTTTATTATATTAAGAGCAGAGGGTGAAAAAGAGAGAGAGGGAGCGAGGGGGAGAGAGGGGGAGAGGGGGTGAGAGAGAGCCAGATGTGGGAGAGAGAGAGAGGGAGAAAGAGCGGGAGAGAGTGAGAGAGGGAGAGAGAGATCCAATAAACCTCTTTACACTTATGAATATAAGTCATTAAAAGTTTCCATTTTTATTACACAGCTGAAGCACTGGGTTTCACAGGTCCCATCCCACCATTCGCAACAGCATCAAAAGACCTACCTGGACTAATTAGAGGAGTGCATTATGCACCTGGGGGTGCTGGAATTCTTTATGATACCGGAAAAGATCTGGTATATTTTTTATTACTTTCAATAATATTCCTCACTTTTATTTAATACTCAAAATAATTGCTCAAACAAAGTTCATGACATATTGTGTTACGTAGGGCAGTTTGATAACTTTGAACCAGCAATTGCCGAACCATCAGACTGTAGTTTCAATTCTAACAAGCCTTTTGGGACCTATCGCAACTGAAGCACACATTAGCCAATGCATATCTACTGTTGCAAGTGGGAGCAACGATTATATTAATAACTATTATTTACCATCAACCAGTAAACCCACTCGTAAGCAATCCGCCGCTACTCTCAACAAACGATTTTCTGATCAATTAATGGTACATTACTTTTGTGTTCAGTTTTATCATTTACATTTTGTTCGAGACAATTTTGTCTAATTGGTTATGGTTTTGAATGTATTAACAATAGGGATCAAACTCCAATGCTGGGAGGACTAAATATAGGCCACTAGATCTTTAAGAAAGATCTAGGCTGTTAAATGAATTGCAAATATATGACTTACTTAGCTGGTCACCCACCAAAAAAGACAAAGAACATTAAAAAAACTCAGACCACCCCTCAACCCAAACTCACGCCCACATCTTCTTCTCCTACATTCTCAAGATATTTTTTAACATCAAGAATGGTTGCTACAAATCCGGTGGATTTTGTTTCTCATCGTCGTCTCTCAATCACTCATTTCCTTTCTTCTATCATTACTTCAAAATCAAAAGTATGATTTTAGGTTTTCAAGTTTGAGTTTCTTTTTTGTAAATTAATTTAAGGTTATTTTTTGTTTCTCTAATTGATGTGTTTTTGTAACCTTTTTAAGTTACTATGTATTGTTGAACCTAAATAAGAATCAAAATTGAGTTTTTTTAGCATTATACAAAAAAAGTTAGGTTTAGGAGTTAATTGCTGCTAGGATGATGGCGATAGGCCCTAGTCCTACCAATCACCCATGTCGGTGATTTGGTTTTCACGTGATTTGTTTTCATTTTCTTGAGATTGAAAACACTATTGTCAGCCTTGAGGCTTGGTGATCACTGAGGAAGGTGAGTTTGATAACTATTTTTAATTGCTAGAAAAGTGGCAAATTGGCAAGGAAAGATTTATTTTGAACGGATCATTTTGAAATTCAATGGTCTTTTGGGATCTATTATGGATAACAAATGTTTCTGGCAATCAATGGCTTGAAGGGTAATGGTAGCAAGTTTATATTTTGTGTCATGCACTAAACGGATTATTTCTAAGGGTTTCTTTCAAATTTTTTGGTATACAGCTAAGCAGAGGCTTGGAGGCTGAAGAGTGGCAATTGGGTTTTTTGGTGTTCACTAAATTCGTAGTGTGGTACAAAGAAAATTTTGAGGGGTTCACCAAAAATTAAAAAAATTATTTTTTTGGAGAGGTTCACCAAAAATGTTTTGGGGTTCACCAAATATGTACAGAGGTTTACCAAATATGTACAGAGGTTCACCAAATATGTACAGGGGTTCACCAAATATGGATTAGGGTTCACCAAATACGGAAAAATTAATGATTCTTGGAGGAGTTCACTAAAATTGACTTTGTATGTATTTGATGAACTCTAGTACGCAATTGGTGAATCTCAGTACATATTTGGTGAACTCCTTCAAGAATTATGAATTTATACTCATTTGGTAAACCCCGGCATATATTTGATGAATTCTGGTACGTATTTCATGAACACCTATACATATTTGATGAACCCTTCCAAGAATTATGAATTCATACGTATTTGGTGAACCCTACTACATATTTGGTGAACCCCCGTACGTATTTGGTGAACCCCTGCCTTTGAGAGAAGGGCAAACAATTTCTAGATTGAGAAGAAATCCCCTCTACCGAACAATTCTGACTGGAGATCTAAATGTGAGAAAACCAAATGGCTTGATTGGAAAAACACTGAAAAAAGATGTAAGTAAGGGTTTCTTCTTCCAAACCGCATATAGAGCACATGCTACCTCTCTTAATCCCCTTTATGGCTAGGATTTGGTTTGACAGCCAGGTAATTTTTTGCACACCTTCATATAAAGTCTTTAATTTTTGGCGATACACTAATTTTCCAAATTTTACGCCAGTAATAGGAGTCATCACTTGCACTGCTAGATTCACCCTTTGTGTAGCTCCTAAGATTATCATTTTGAAGTATATTGTAAGCAATATTTTATCCTGATTTAACTGTGTAATTTCCTTCACTTGTATGGAATAGACTGATTTTATCTTGAATTGCTCTGGGACTAATATATATTGATTGAATGGCTGAAAAGTCCACTCTGTTGAAATTGTTGTTGATCAGAGTCATATTCCAAGTCCCACTAAAATTAAGTAGATCAACAACCTTTACCAAGTTTGATCGATGGGTGGATAGCACCTTAAAAAGTTCTGGTCTAGGAATCCAAGAGTCTTTCTATATGTATATCTCTTTCTCGTCACCAACTTTCTAGCGAAGGCCCCAAATCAAGATTTTCCTCCCTTCTAGCATACTCTGCCAACCCCATAAAGGACGATATCTAAGTTTGGCACTCATAAAATTAGAATTTCTAAAGTATTTAGCCTTTAGAAATATAGTTAATAAAGTGTTCAGCTCTATAAGGATCTTCCATCCCTGCTTTGCAAGCATTTCTTTGTTAAAACAATGCATATCTCTGAAAGCTGTCCCTCCACCATCCTTACTCCTAGTAAGATTCCTCCAAGAAGGCCAAACAATTCAGGTCTCATCAACCAAACCTGTCCTCATGCTTGGCTCAAGGAACTGAACAGCCGCATCAATGTTCACTGGTTTCGTAGACTTAAATAAGTCCACAAAATAATATTGGGCTTCTCTTAAGATATTCTCATGTTGTTGAAGGATATGCCTTCAAAGCATGTGTATTGATATTTTGATATGAAATTTAATGAGGATTATATTTTTCTAATAATTTTTCTTTTAAATTATTGTTGATTAATTTATATAAATATCTAAAAATTCAATATTCATCAATGGGACTATGATCTTGTATTTGTACAAAATGATTAAGATCATAGATAATGAATAAAATTATCAGTAACATATTAAAGTATGAAATCTTTAATGAATGTTTGCTAGTACGGATCACTAAGCATTATGAATTGTATGTGATCTAGATACGGATCGTTGATGTGGATAGACATCTTAGGAAATATACTTTATATAATAAGATTATATATGACATGACAGATGTGAATTAATATCTTTATCAATGTACCGTTTATCATAAAGATTTAATACCCATCAATTCAATGATCATATATAGATCGGTATGAATCCAGAATAGTTATGAACTCCTATGCATATCTACTGAATCTATTGAATCACTCATTAAGGTTTGTTTGTAAAACAACCTAGTGTCTTTTGTTTTGGAGATTTAGTGATGTGGATGATTACGATCATGATCTTGCAAGATTTGGAATCCAAGTTTTTCTAACAAATCGTGTATTAGTTTTTTTTATGTGTTAATTCTAGAACTGAATTGTTATTCAACTCAAATTTATATTAAGATTATAAATTAGTCATTCACTAGTGGATTAATGGTACTTAAGGATCGAGGGGTATTTAGAGGGGAAAAACTGTCATTTTGGAGGACAGAAATATATGAAATGATTATATCAGTGCACTACATGAGAATACTCTATAAATACATTCTATAATCATTAATAATAGAATTAATAAATAAAATTATTTAATTAAAGATTTTAATTAATAATCTAGTTTATTGGAGCTTAGGATCATAGGTTCATGGTCCCCAAGTCATCTCTACACAAGGTAGTCTAGGGTGTTAATATTTTAGGACATGAGAAATGACTAACTTGCAAAAAAAATATTATTCTGAAGCAAGTACATAATTATGAGATAATAATGTGTGATTAATTAATTAAGAATAATTGAATTATTTAGATATATAAATATATTTTTCAGAAATTATTTATATAAATAATTATCGATTATTTTTTCAACTATCGATAAGTGAGACAGAATATCTAATTTATGATATTAGATAATTAAAATATTATTAGATAATAATTTGAATAAACTAAATCTGTTGTTTGTAAAATAACAGATAATTTATTTGACAGAGATAATCATATATGTTAATTTTGAATTAACTGATATCAGGATATTTGTTTAATTAAAATAAATATTTAATTTGCAGGCTTAAGAAGCTAAAGCTTGTAAAGGACCATCCCTAGACGGACTGTTAGTTCACGGCAACATTTAAAGCCAATGCGTTGGTTAAACACTAAGACCGAAGCATATTGGAATCCCTCATAAGGGCTAGTCAATGGGGTTAAGGTGACTAAAATCATTGGTGATTGGTTAAGCTAGATGTAATGACATCTTGAGAGGTGTTAACCAAAACAAGAGAAGTCTTAATGCGATATGAGGTAGATTGGACGTTGTCCTTAAATGAGACAAGTTATCGTTGTTGATCGTAGCACCATGGAAGAAATATTTTTTATTGGATTTTTAATTATTTAAGTATTTGTATCATGCATCATACTTTCCTAAATGATTGAGTATTTATTTACGTCGATTTATTTATTCTTTTCAGTAATCATGTGGCTATCCACACTCTCAACTATCTTAAACGCAAACAATCTTACTGGTGAAAAATTACGTGGATTGGAAACATAATCTTGATATCGTGCTGATGGTAGAAAAATACAAGTTCGTGCTCGCCACCCCTTGTCCCCTTGAACCTATTGCTGAATCGACTCAAGAGGAAAACGATGCTTATGCTTCTTGGTTGTGTTCTGATGAGATAGTCAGATGTTACATCTTGGCTTCTATAAGTAATGAATTACAACAACAACATCAGAACATGAAAACTTTCATTGATATGATGTTGAACATTACCGAAATGTTCAGAGACCAGGGTCGTCAAGCCAAAATGGTTGTTGTGCGAAGCTTCACGAACTGCAGAATGAAACCTGGAACTCATGTCAGATAACATATGATGATGATCATTAGTTATCTAAATGAGATGGAAATCCTGGGTGCTGAGGTAGATGACGAGACACAAGTTAATATGATCCTTGAGACTCTGCCTAACACTTTTGAGAACTTCAAACTTAATTATTCGATGAATAAGTTGAAGTACTCACTTCCTAAGCTGATGAAGGAACTGCGAGCTACCGAGACCCTATTTTTGAAGGGCAAAAGGAAGACTAGAGAGGTAAATTTCACTGAAAGCAAGTCCTTCGCCTCTGGCGCCAAAAGGAAACACATGAGAGGTCCAGAGAAGGCTAAGAAGCAGAACTCGAAAGGTACGAAAGGTAAGAGCACCATAAAAATGGAAAAGTCAGAAAACAAGTGTCATCATTATGGAGCCACTGGCCATTAGAAATGAAATTGTCCAGACTATCTCAAGGAGTTGAGATCTAAATGTATAGTACTTGTCCTTAAGGCCTATTATGTGGTTGACTCTACTTTTTCATGTATTGTAGACTCTGCAGCCACTAACCATATATGATGTTTCCTGTTGGGGTTCAGTGAAATCAGAAGGCTAAGATGAGTTCAACTTCCATTGGGGAAATGAAGCACTAGTATCAGTCGTATCTATGGAAACTATTAAATTGTCATTTGATCACAGTTTTATGGGTTTACGTGATGTTTATTATATCGGTTTTTAGAAGAACTTTATTTTAGTAGCTAGTTTTATTGAGCAAGGATTCAATTTAAATTTTATTGATAGATATATTGATATTTTTAAAAATGATTGCATAACTACTACTACACGTTTGATAAATAAATTGTTTTGTGTAAAACTAATAGTTCCAATGGTACAGACACTGAAGTGAATGTTGATTCACAAAGGGATAGTAAAAGGTCGAAGTCTGACTCAACCGATCTAACCTACTGTGACACTTACGTCTTGGTCACATTACCCTGGATAGGATTAAAAGACATGCAAAGGAAGGTCCATTGCAAACTTTAAATGTGGGATCTCTACCCACACGTGAATCCTCTATAGAAGGAAAAATGACCAAGAGACCCTATTATACGAAGGGTGAAAGAGCCAGTCAATGCCTTGAACTCATAGATAGTGATGTATGCGTGCCATTACATATCCAAGCAAGAGGAGGTTATGAATACTTTGTAACCTTCACTGATAACTACTCACATTTTGGACATGTTTATCTAATGCTCCAAATGTCTAAAATCTTTTAAAAGTTTAAAGACTACTAGGTTATGGTCGAAAAGCAATTAGAGAAACAAATCAAAATTTCACGATCTAATCATGGTGGATAGTACTTGCTAGGAGAGTTCGAACACTTTCTTAAGGAATAAGGTATTCTTTCTCAGCTTATAACACATAACACTCTAGAACAGAATGGTATGTCAGAGAGAATGAATCAAACTCTGATGGATATAGTTAGATCCATGATGAGTTACTCATCCCTCCAAAATTCATTTTGGGGATATTCCTTGAAAACAACAACATACCCTCTAAACTAAGTTCTACCAAAGACGGTTCCTGGCATGCCATATGAAAGATAAAATGGACTAAAGTCATCTGTAAACCACCTTAGAATATGGGGGGCCCAGCACATGTTCTGAAACAGAAGACACGCAAGTTTGTCAGTCGATCAGAATTACGCATATTTGTAGGATATCCCAAAGGAACAAATGGTATGTCTTTTATAGCCTGACTGACAAGAAAGCATTCGTTAGCATGAATGCACGTTATCTCAAAGAAGACTATATAAGAAGTATGAAGCCGAGAAGCACTCTTGGACTAGAGGAATTATTGAGTGTGAGTACACCGACTCCCCAATCAGGAACTGTTTCTGATTCAATGATGGAAGAACCATAGCTGGGGGAGAGCCTATGGAGCCTCGACGTAGTGGGAGGGTTGTTAGATAGCCTGATAGGTACATGTTTTATGGAGATGCCTTAACAAAAGTCTCAGATAAGGATCATGATGAACCTGTTTCCTACTCACAGGCCATTTCTAGTCCTAAAAGCAAACCTATGACAAGAAGCCATGAACATTGAGATACATTAGAGGTAAAACCTATGGCAAGAAGCCATGAATGGAATTTGGAAACTTATAGATCCTCCTAAAGAGGTAAAACCTGTAGGGTGCAAATGGATCTATAAGAAAAAAAAGAGGTCTGGATGAGAATGTAGAGACATTCAAAGCTATGCTAGTAGCCAAAGACTATACACAAAATAAAGGTATTGACTATGAGGATACCTTCATGTCGGTAGCCATGCTTAAATCCATCTGAATCCTCATGTACATTGTCACTTCCCTCGATTATGAAATTTGACAGATGGATGTCAAGATTGTTTTTCTGAATGGAAATCTTGAAGAGCGCGTTTATATGGCTCAGCTAGACGGGTTCATAGAGAAAGGCCAAGAGGGCAAGATTTGCGAACTACTGAAGTCCATTTATGGACTCAAGCAAGCATCACGGTCGTGGAATATTAAATTTGATAAAATTTCTAAAAGTTTTGGTTTTGAACAGTTAGTGGATGAACCTTGTGTGTATAAGCTGATAAATGAAGGAAAAGTGGTTTTTCTAGTCTTGTACGTAGATGATATTCTACTCATTGGGAATGGTGTAGTTAGATTATCTGCTATCAAGATTTGGCTTGCAAAGTAATTTGATATGAAGGATCTTGGAGAAGTTGTCTTTGTCTTAGGTATTTAGACCTTTCAAGATTGGAAGAATAGATAATTGGTACTGTCTCAAACATCGTATATTGATAAAGTGATGGATTGCTTCAGTATGCAAGACTTCAAGAAGGGATATCTTCCTTTCAGGCATGGAGTCAGCCTCTCTAAGGAGAAGTCTTCCAAAACTCCTTAAGAAGAGAAAGACATGAAAAAGATTTCCTATACCTCAGCTATAGGAAGTCTCATATATGCGATGTTTTGCATTAGGCCATACATCTGCTATATCATAGGCATGATGAGTCGTTTTCAGTCTAATCCTAGAATCGAGCATTGGAATGTCGTCAAGCATATCCTTAAGTATCTTAGGAGAATAAGGAACTAGATGCTAGTGTATTCAGGTATTGACCTGAATATGACGGGGTATACTGATTTTGATTTCCAAGCAGACAAGGATTCTAGGAGGATCACTTTAGGATCAGTGTTCATCCTGAACGGTACAGCAGTTATATGAAAAAGTAAAAAGTATCAAGTAATCATGCATTGTTGATTCTACTATGGAAGCTGAATATGAGGCCGCTTGTGAAGCTGCTAAGGAAACTGTATGGCTTAGAAAGTTCTTAAAGACTTTGGAAGTTATTCCAGAAGCTGACAAGCCCATGACACTTTATTGCGATAACAATGGGGCTGTAGCAAACTCGAAGGAACCAATGAGCCACAAAAGATCCAAGCACATAGAGCGTAAATATGACCTGATAAGAGAGGTTGTTCAACGTGGAGATGATGTAGTTACACACATATCGACGGTCAATAGCCTGGCAAATCCATTCACGAAGACTTTCAGTAGTAAAGTATTTGATTGTCATTTGGAGGGCAAGGAGACACTAGATTGTACACACCTACTTTAGTCTAAGTGGAAGATTGTTGGAATTATTCCATGAAGTAGGGTAATAACTATTTATGAGTACTTAATTATTTCTCATACATTTTGTTTTACTGAATTTAATGAATGAATGAAAGTTTTCTTTATTAATTAAAGTGTTTTAATAATTTACTCATGTACTGGAACTATTGTCAACGTAAGAAGAGTAAAGACAGAGGAATTTTCCAAACAAACTCTTCTAAAATAGTTCAAATGATATTTGCAGTCTTAGGATCGATTTGGCAATCGAGTCCGATTATGACTATTAGGTTGAACCAAAGAATGCCAGTCTTGGGGCATAGGAGTTGAGACTCTAACGGTTGACCTAGGCATGTTATGGAACATGTTGCATAGACCAATAACAAATTAGTTTAGAGAAAAACTATTTACCTAGCTCCAAATCTAATTGTTACACCTTAAGAGTATTTTCATAATTACCATTATTCTAAGGTGAATACGAAGCTTGACTTAGTTACTTGCGGTATTTGATATGCCAAAGGAGTGAGTTTGAATTGCCAAACAATACCTCGATTGTTGAGATCGTAATTCAAGTATGTTAGAGTTGCGTGATTTACAAATATGAAAATTCGTGGTTAGATTACGAAAGCAACAATATCACCTTATACATTATTGATGAGTGTGTGAATAAATTAACTTGACCAAGTATTCGATAAAATGAGTCATTGAATAAGACTTGTGAATTGTACAAACAATTCACTGTTATGTTTTTCTTATTCACAACCAATAAAAGAGCTAAAGAAATAATAACAAGAAGGGTAAAATAGTATTTTTACATCTCTATCTTGTGACTAATATTCACGAAGAGTAATATGTTAAAATATTGTGTGGATCATGAAATAAAAGTGTTTATTTACACCAACAGAAAATGTAGCGCGCATGAATTGAGAGTTGATTCGGCATTGAACCTATAGTAGAGTCGTACGCTGTCAAGATTAAATAGGTTAGAAATTTATGGAGATAAATTCATTAGGTATTGAATCCTATAGCTTTATTCATGTGGGTATATTCGGTCACAATAGTAGCTCATGAGGCCAAGAATAGAATAAACAACATCAATTGGACCAAAATATGTTTTGAGCCAATGTGTATTTCTTGAATTCATAAAAGTTAACCATGCTATAGTATCTTCTACAAATACTCCCTTAAATATTCTCTTAGCAAAAGCTACTTTTTATCTCATTGTTTTACTCAATGTATTCATATAAATTTTTAATTCATCTTGAATTCAAATATCATTCTAACCATCAGTAACCAATTGTTACAATCTAATTGATGATCCATGATTGCCTTTGGATCCAGAGAGAGTTATAGAATGTAGAGAGGTGAATATTTTTCAGATCTCTTATTTTTAGACAAACTATCTCCATACTCCCTTTGTGAATCTTCTACCATTCACTGATCTTCTATTATAGCCTCTATCAGGATGGAAGTTGTAATGGAAGAATTACTACTAGGTTATGGTTGCCAATGATTGAACGACTCTACTACAATCAAATTTACAAATGCCAAAAAAAATAATAATAAAATATTAACAAAAGCTTGATGTATGCATGAATCATGCTCTAACAATGCTTTCTACATAAGGAAAGTAATAGAGATGAAATATCCTATCTATCATAAATGTTTGGAAGATATCAAGTGGGCTATGAGTCATTCAAGAGTGTTGATGGGCTCTAAACATCTGGAAGGCTCTCAGACTGTCCACACTGTTACCCAAAAAGGTATAACAGGGGCCTCCAATTGGACTTCTAATTGGGTCGACCTAGGTGAGAATCTTTCATGAGTCTGCACGAGAATCGAGATTCTACGAAGGCAATCACTACTTTGTTCTCACTAAACTTAAAAGTAAATCTCTGGTAGGGGCTATGGTATGTGCTATGAGTGAAGGATATAAAGTAAAGACAATTACATTATTTACAAATAAATAGAAATAAAGAGAAACATATAAAAATAAAAAATAAAAAAGCATTTGACAAACAAAATTTGGCTTGACTCTCTATTGACCTAAAAAAATTAGGTCAAACGGTCCTCAGTGGAGTCGCCATGCTGTCGCAACGTGCGTGCGATGCGGAACAGAGATTGGAAATAAGATTTTTAAAATATGTGGAGTCGCCACCAATCAAATTAGGGTGTGATTAGTCATCCATTTTTTTTAAAAAGGTGGTCTACGAAAAAAAATTAATTTGGGAGTCGTTTGTGTGTGGGGAAGATATTAGCACCCCACATCACCTGTTATCAAAATTTATCAAATACTATGTTACAAAAGGGTACTAAGACAATATTTTAGAAAAATTATTTTACATGCCTCATAACGTACTATCTTGTATCAAAGTTGAAACAAATTTTGTGACGGTAATGAATGGTACGAAGACCATTGCCAAGATTTTATTTTCTGATTTTTTAAGAAAAACTATATTTACAAAAATATAAGTATTACAATCAGAGTTCTGAAGATAATACCAATTAATATATTAAGAAAATCAGACTTCTGATATTTTCTTAGATAATATTTTTTAAGAAAAAAGTTGTATAATTTTTAAGTTTATTTTGATAAATACATTTGTGAGGGTAAAACTATATTAAAATCAAACTCAGACTCCCGAACGCGATTTCTCACCTCTTGAGAACAGAGAATTGGACTTCCAAAACTTTTAAACCCTATCATCGGGATTTTCATTTTAAAGAAACAAATTTATAATGTGATTTTTTAAATAATAATTGACAACTAAAGAAGAAACTCATTGAATTACTATAAAAATTTCACCATACTAAATAATTACTAAAAACGTTAGTTGTGGAAGAGAAAATAAAGAAGTGAAAAAACAAGCAAGAAAAATAGAGAGGTAAAACAAAGCAAGAAGAAAAGTAGAGAAAACAATATTATTCACAAAAAATCTAAAAAATGTATACAACTAAGAATTCTCCTCTTGAGTTAAAAGCAAACAAGGATTCTAACCATGTTTCTTTTTCAAAGTTAAAACCATGGAAAAGAACAGCAAGCCACTCAGATAGAACTCTAATTAACATGAAGAAAACTTTATTAAAAAAAAATTGACCCCCTCAAAATTCCTATAATTGCACTCCCGCCAAATGGACCAAAAAAACAACTAAAGGGATAATCCTTCAAAAAACTGACTTGATCGCCTTGCTGCCCAAGTGATTCGAAGAAAAAAGAAAACCCAACATGTCTGTTGGTGCGAAAGGATTTTACAGAGAAACCTCTTTCAGCAACTTTGATCCAAATCACTGCATCCCCACCCTCCTAGCTGATATCCCACGAATACAACTTAGAAAAAACTCTCCAAAATTGGAACTTCCCAATCATTAAGACCCCTTCTCAGAACCGAGTTCCAAGAGACGGTGGAACTGTTAAAGTGAAAATAGGAGCTGACCCAACTCATCCTTATCTACAGCGATATTAAGAAGATTAGGATACTCCTCCGCTAAGGTAGTGTCACTACACCACACATCCGTCCAAAACCTTACCCGATTTCCAGCCCCCACCTTAAATTTAATGAGCTTAGAGAAAGAGTCCCAAACCTGGCAAATGGCTTTCCAAAGAAACGAAGCAAACCTGCAATGGGCGTAAGAAGGAAACCATGAATCAGCATTGTCTCCTCACTACAAGAAAAGTTATCAACAATGATGGTTTAAGGTTTGTCACAAAACCTACGGCGACGGCTTGGAAACCTTCGAGACTGCTGCCGTCGGGGTTAAATTGCCGACGGTTTTGACAATCATCAGAGGAACGGCATAAAAGATAACTCTACGACGACAGTTATTTTTAGTTTTACGATAATTCACTGGCATCGTGGTAGACGCCTATCCCGACGGTTCGGTCAAATATTATGATAACCAGCGTTTCACAACAGTTCTGGAATAGTCGCTATCCGTAGAAATAACAACGGTTCCTCAACCATCGCTTATTAGTCATCCCTTCTCATTTTTTGTGACGGTTTAGAAACCGTTACCAAAAACACTACTTTCCCACTATTTGTTTCCACCTATTCCCAAAAATTTTCGTATATATAACAATTTTAACACCTATATATGTCTACAACAGTCATAGCAACATTCATTTTACACATTAACTCATTAATCATATATTCAAAATATTAGATTGTCAATCCAAATTATCCAATGAATTCAAAGTGTGAAAATACATAATAACAAAGTATTTCATAAGTATCAAATAAAGTTCAAAACATAAAGCCCTACCCTAGTCTTTATGGGAGTCCTGCATAAACTTCATAAGTAGGCTTAGTTGAGACGCATCTCTGAACATTCAATCTCCAATTGAGACACCCGTGCATATTAAGCACGCATCTTTGAATATCCAGCCTCCAACTCAGACACTCGTGCACTTTGGGATTCTAACTCAACTGAGAAATGAGAAGAATCTTGCGTGGACGATTCCCCATGGTAACACGAGAACACTGTAGATGGAGTTGCCACGAGTCCTAATGAAGGCACACGTCCAGGATGTCTCGGACCCAATACTTGTGAGACCACGTCATTTGGTGAAATTAGATTATAATCACCATCCACGAATTGACTCATGCACTCTTTAACTTATACTTACAGCAACGTTTGTAGTTTCTTCATTCACATAAGTTCCATTTTCCACTCATGTGTGGCTACAAATAGCTCTGTTCTTTCATGGTCTCTTTGAAGTTCTTCTGCCTATCAAATGAGAACGTATGATTAAATATATTTGATTAAGAAGATTATATTTATAAAGTTTAGAATTTACCATTAATGTTTTTTTCTTTGCTAAACTGGTATGTCCTAACGTGTGCGGGTGTTTTTGTTTACTCTGTGATGATATGTTAGTTGCAGCTTGCTTCTATATTTTTATGATAGAGAAATAAAAAATAGTTTATTTTTTATACAATTAATCATAGATGTAGAGTAAAAAACCATACATATCCTTCTTCCTAGACCACTTGTGAATTATTGCAACAAAACTCTCTTTTGGAATAACCTCATTCTAATGTTGCAATGCCTCTTCTTCCATTTAATATTTCTCAATATATTCACCTTTTATTTTGCTTTTCTTATCCTTCCACTTTTGATTTAATGATTGCAAAACGTACTTTTTATGACTTTCATCGATAAGATATTTTGATCACAAAAAAATTAATATGTAATTATATATATACATACACACACATATATATAGATATAAACATACAAGTAATCATACTTTCACTATTTCTCACGCTTGATTTTTATGATAACGTGACACATACCTCCAATCATATTGGATGGGCAAAATGTTATGTCGTCTAATAACCGTACCACAAAAGCTTGTAAAGTGGTCTTTATTCCCACTAATGACTTGACCAAGCTCATCCCGGATTTTTTAATTAATTGTGAGATTAATTAATTTTTAATTTAGATTTCTCATTGATCTTGTGGCCCTCAATGCATTATAACTTATGAGTTGAGAGACTTTCATCCTCATCATTTCACTGCAGTGGTATAATTGCATTGTTGATGTTATTCATAATTCATAATATCCTAACATACAGTTCGTTCTATTAGCGTGTTTATTCTTACCTAAAATATGATACTTGAATGCCATTGCCTAAAATGAAATCGCTACGAAGAACCATTTAATAGCTAGAGTTGACCTCAGGTGATTCACAGAACTTTTTAGAAAATAAATTGTCTAAGTTAAACACATCCATGAGTGGGTATGTTAGGATATAAGTAATACTATACTCATACTCATCTTAAATTCTTACTATACATACTCTATTTATATTTATGTTAAATTAAATGGGTGGGTATAGGTAATACTCATTAAGACATGAGTATCTTAATAATGAGTACATATATTGATGATTAACACTATTAATATAGTTTTGAAATATTCTTATTTAGAGAGTATAAATTTTCTCTTTGAATTGATTTTTCAAGAACTAATACTTAATTTAAGAATAATAGGTTCTTCCATAATCACACCTTATACAAATATTTATTACTGAAATCATCATGAATTTTTCTGTTTCCTTTTTTATTTCATAAGCGTCATAAAATTTCAGCGAATTTTATGTTATTTTCCCCTAATTAAAATAGATCTTTATTTAAAAGGAAACTCTTTTTACTAATAAATTCTAAAATGTATTCTAATATTCTATGCAGAAGTCTGTAACGAAATTGAAGACTGAACTTAAATAATGGTCAGGGTTGGGTTCTGGGTGGGGGTTGGGGTTGGGTCGGGGTATGGGTCTAGGTCTGAGTCTGAGACCTGAAGGAAAGAAATTTAGCGGGTACTCAGTACTCATTGAGTATTATTATAATGATTAAAAAAATACTCACCTAATAAGTACCTATACCATTTACAATATTTTATACCCACCCATTAAGTTAATTACCCGCAGGTAATTTTACACCCGACTATTTTTGCCATCCTTAATCCTCTAACAATTCTATTAGACTTCAAATATTCTCAAATCATAAACTAGTATTACCCAATTTAAAATTCGAGAAGAAAAAACCATATATCGTATAAGCGTGAACATAGAAGAAAGTGCATACCTAGCTGGGCTTATGTCTGACGGTAAAGAACAGAGAACGGAGAGACAGCAAGAGAGCGACAATCAATTTCGATTCTACAAAAAATGAAGAACCCTAAAGTAATCGATGTCCGTGTGGTGTGGCCAGAAAGAGAAAGTGAGAGACTGAGTAGGGAATAGCCACAGTCGACGTCCGTGTGGCGTGGCCGGCGATGCAGAGAAGAGTCGAGAGAGAGAGAGACTAGCGTGAGGGATACAAGTATGAAATCAAAGGAATTAGTAAAGTTAAAACGACACCGTTGCAGCGAAACGATATTGCGACGGTTCATATAAACCGTCGCAATCGGACTATCTAATTGCGACGGTTCAAGTGAACCGTCATAATTAGAGTGGTTCATTTTGGATTCTGTTGCGATGGTTCTTGTGGACTGTCACAACAGAAACGCCAATTGCGATGGTTCATATAAACCGTCGCAACTGGAACAATTCATTTTGTATTCTGTTATGACGATTCATGTAGATCGTCGCAACAGAATGGCCAATTGCGACAGTTATTCCTAATTGTCGCAATTAGAAAGTCTAAAATGACTCTTTTGTGATGATTTAGTATAACCGTCACAATAATGACCAAAAAAATGCATCAAATTACTTTCGGTTTGTTGAACCGACGCAGTTACTGGATTTGAAGGAAACCGTCGCTAATCTGAATCCTACGGCAACGGTTGCTCAAACCGTCACCATAGTGTCCTAGTGTTTGACTTATTGCGACGGTTATCTGAACCGTCGCTAATGACCATTTTTCTTGTAGTGCCTGTGATACCGTTGTTGGATCGAGATTTAGATTTTGAAGAAAAATCAATCGACCATGACTAGTTCATGGGCGTAATTTCAAAAAAATTTCAAACAAAAATTAATCAAATTAAATATAAAACCAAAAATTGAATATGCATAATCATATAAATGCATCGAGAAAAGATAAAAATAATTTATACATTTTTAATTAATGGAGAATTTCTGATTTGGTGAGATCTGATTTCTACCTCGCGTTCTTCGTAGAAGTAGTAATTGATCTCTACATCAACAATCACTTGTTAGAGTAAAAAATAAATCTCTCAAATATTTTCGTAGGGATAGAGTGTGAGCTCTCAAAAACAACGATTTGAATTTGACTTTGGTCATTTTCACTTGCAATAACCTTATATATGTACTGCCATGGTACTGCTCTGGAATCTATGTAAGTAAATGCGCCATGTATTTGAATCGTGATGGGCCTTAGAGCGTAAGATGTTGTGGTGCAAGTCGGCCTCTCCTCATAATGTATTATGAGAGTTTTTGGACATAGGATACTACTTTGGCATTCCCATTAGATTATTCTTTAGTTATCATGAGTACTGTAGAGTCATTTCATTGGTATCCCTTTCCCGTTTTTGACTTACGATAAATATGTTTTGCATCTAACAAACTTTGTACTTCTATATTAAAATCACCACATTCATCAATTATGTCCACTCACATTCTCATGAAACAAACAGTCAAAGTCATGAACATGTTTCTTAAGAATTTCTTTAACCTTTAAGCGTGTGGGGTAGATGTATCACACTTCAACATAAGATAGAAAAGTGCTACCATTGATGTACTCACATCTAACACATTCTTCTTATCATAAGTAAAGGATTTCTCAATTGCATTTATAGTGGGTTCTCATGGGTTGGTAGAGGGTTAGAATTGAAATTTGGTTTCCCATTTTCCTTTCTAAAATTCAACCATCCAACTTTGATCAATGCATAACCTCTACCTTTTAATGACATGTGAATTTTAGACGGACGTCCCACTTTCATAGCATGATAATTACATCGAGCAACCGGATCATACCACCTAAGATACAATAGTAAAAGAGGCTCATAAGGAATTGGAACCAACTATTTATTATGTATTAGTTGTGGCAAGAGCTCCATGTAAGACATAGGAATAAGATCATATTGGAACGAATCGTTCGTTATTCTTATGTCCCCTTTGGTTCTGATCTGCTGGACAAGATTTTGGTGGTGAATTCTTAGTCTCAAACCTGAACTTGGGTTATTTTGGAAAGCTTATTCAATGACTTATTCAATGACTCATGTCATCGAGTACCAACCCCAATTTATTTACTCACAGACCCATCAATAAAGTATAAGGTGATATTGTTGCTTTTGTAATTTTACCATGAATTCTATATATGTGAATCACGTAACTCCAACATAGTTGAATCACGGTCCTAATAGTCGAGGTATTGTCTGACAATTCGAACTCACTCTTTTGGCATATCAAAGATCGCAAGTAAGTAAGTCAAGTTTTGTATTCACCTCAGGATTAAGGTAATTATGAAAATATCCTTAAGCTGTAACAATTAGATTTAGAACTAGATAAATAGCTTTGCTCTAAACTAATTGGTTACTAGTCTATTCAACATGTTCCATAACATGTCAAGATAAACCGTTATAGTCTCCACTCACATGCCTTGAGACCAGCATCCTTTGGTTCAACCTAATAGTCATAATTGGATTCGATTTCTTAGTCGATCTTAAGACTGCGAATAACATTCTGAACTATCTAAGAAGAGTTTGTTTGGAAGACCGTTTGGTCTTTACTCTTACGCTGATTATAGTTTTAGGACTTAAGTAAGTTACAAACACATTTTAATTAAAGAAAACTTTCATTTATTCAGAAAATTCAGTAATACATAATAGTCAAAAAAATAATTGTTTACTCATAAATAGTTATTACACCATATTTTATAGACATAATTCCAACAATCTTCCACTTGGACTAAAGTATGTGTGTACAATCTTATATCCCCATGTCCTCTAGATGACCATAAAAAACTTTACTGCTTAAAGTCTTCATTAATGGATCTGCCACGTTGTTGACCGTCGATATGTGTGTTACTTGAATATCTCCTCACTAAACTATCTCTCTGATGAGGTGATACTTCTACTTTATGTGTTTTTAATCTTTTGTGGCTTCTCGGATCCTTCAAGTTTGCTACAGCCCCACTGTTATCGTAATAAAGAGTCATGGGTTTGTCCGCATGTGGAATGACTTCCAGAGTCTTTAGGAACTTTCTAGGCCAGACAGCCTCCTTTGTAGCTTCACAAGCCGCAAGATACTCAACTTCCATAATAGAATCAGCAATGCAAGATTTTATATTACTTCTCCATACCACTACTCCACCATTTAGGATGAACACCGATTCTGATGTAGACTTCCTGAAATCCTTGTTTGTTTGGAAATCAAAGGTTGTATAACCCGTCATATTCAAGTTAATACCTGAATACATAAGCATGTAGTTTCTCATTCTCCTAAGATACTTGAGGATATGCTTAATAACATTCCAATGCTCGATACGATCGGAACGCGTTCACAATGAATTTACATGAAATTAACAATACAATGCTTGCAAAATTAAATTACATAAAATCCTATGTCACAATTTTAGCGCACATCAATTTTAAAATTGAAAATAACACCTAGAGTCAATTGATCAGGATTAATTCATAAAACATATTCAAACATGCTTTAAATCTACCATACAAAAATTATATGCCAATATCATCATATTCATTCATACATGCGTTTAGATTCAGAATATGCATATTCAAAAACCATCGGCTCTGATATCAACTGTTAGATCAAGTTTTAGATTTTGAAGAAATATTAATGACCCACGACTAGTTCATGAGCGGAATTTCAAAAAAAAATCCATACAAACATTTAATCAAATTAACTACAAAACCAAACATTGAACATGCATAATCATATAAATGCATTGAGAAAAGATAGAAACATTTTGTGAATTTTCAATTAATGGAGAATTTCTGATTTGGCGAGATCCAATTTTTATCTCGTGTTCTTTGCAGATGTAGTAATTGATCTTCGTGCCAACAATCACTCATTAGAGTTAGAAGTAAATCTCTCAAGGATATTCATAGAAATTGAGTGTGGCTCTCAAAGCAACAATTGGAAGAGAAAATTCAAATTTTTCTCTTCCCCTACGGTGAAGAAATCGGCGGAAACTTTTTGTGTGTGAGAGAGAAAAATGTTTTTTTCTTTAATCAACACATTTAGGGATAGAGTTAGCCATTGGGATAAGGATGAAATCCCTTATGTGATAATTAAAAATATTTCACATATATCTGTATATATTAAATTGCTGAAAATTACCTCCTTGTGTACTACTATCTATGATTTTTTACATCTCTCCTAGAGCCAAGAATGTGTCCTAATTCATCAACTCAAATTGTTAAATTAAATTGATTAATGGTAATTAATTAAATTACCTTTTTTATATACTAATTATCCAATAATTAGAAAATAATAAATTAATTAATTCGAACATTAATTTTGGTCTTCACTAATTTAGCTATGACACCCATCACATATGGGTTCAGAAAGTGTATTTTGGTCCAAAACACATTTTTGGTCCAACTGCCGTTGTTACTCATTCATGTCCTTATGAGATACTGCTAAGACCGAACAGACCCACATGAATAAAGCTATGAGATTCAAATACCCGACTAATTTATCTCCATAAATTCCTGACCTATTTAATCCTGACATCGTACGACTCCACTATAGGTCTGATGCCGATAGAACTCTTGATTCATGCGCGCTACATTTTATGTTGGTGTAAATAAACATTTATATTTCACGTTCCACAGAATATTTTGCCTTTTGTGAATATCAGTAACAAGAGTGGGATATAAAATTTTCATTTTACCCCTATAGTTATTATTTCCTTAACTCATTTATTGATTGTCAATAAAAAAGACATATGAGTGAAGTGTCTCATATAGATCATCATATCTTATTCAATGACTCATGTCGTCGAGTACCATGCTCATTTACACACTCATCAATAAAGCATAAAGTGATATTGTTATTTTTGTAATTTTATCACGAATTATATATATGTGAATCACGTAACTCCAACATAGTTAAATCACGGTCCTAACAGTCGATGTATTGTCTGACAATTCGAACTCACTCTTTTGGCATATCAAAGATCGTAAGTAAGTAAGTCAAGTTTCGTATTCACCTCAGGATTAATGTAATTATGAAAATATTCTTAAGCTGTAACAATTAGGTTTAGAGCTATATAAATGGTTTTGCTCTAAACTAATTAGTTACTGATCTATCCAACATATTCCATAACATGTCTAGGTCAATTGTTAGAGTCTCCACTCCCATGTTCTGAGACCAGCATCCTTTGGTTCAACTTAACAGTCATAATTAGATTCAATTATTAAGTCGATCCTAAGACTACGAATAACATTCTGAACTATCTCAGAAGAGTTTGTCTGGAAGATCGCTCGATCTTTACTCTTTTTACGTTGATAATAGTTTCAGGACTTAAGTAAGTTACAAACACACTTTAATTAAATAAAACTTTCGTTTATTCAGAAAATTCAGTAATACATAAATGTCAAAGAAATAACTGTTTACTCATAAATAGTTATTACATCCTACTTTATGAATATAAATTCAATAACTGTTACTCTTCTCCATAAACTATCACATTCCTTGGAGAAATACCAAAGTCATTTCCCAAGCAAAGCCGTATTGAAAATCATGTTATTCCTAATGCCCAATCCACCCTCGCGAATAGGGGAACAGACCCTCCTCCAATTAACAAGATGAAACTTCTTGTTATCAGGAAAAATCCCACATCTTTCTTTCTGAAATAACAACCACCGATGACGTTTCTTATAAGAGTCAAATGATCGCCTTTACACAGATACTGGTCCTTCCACGCTGCCAACCTCAAATCGAATTTCTCAATTTTTCAAGGATTGGATCTCAATGGTTGGAAAACTTCCAACTTTGCAATGTAAAATGATGTCCAGGCGATGTAAATTACTGACGTCCTCCACCGGAAACATTCCACTCTTTGCAGGATTAATCTTCAGACCTAAAACAGCCTCAAACAGCAGTAATATACACCTCAATAGAGTAGATTGCTCTTAGATGAGAGACTTTAATTACTGAGTGATCAACATTTCCTGCCCTTGAAGAGTGAAATAAACCCGGGCACAAAAAGTAACTAAGGAATTACTAAAATGAACAAAAACGGGAACAGAAGATCCCCTTGTCTCAAACAGCGAGATGTGAGGAAAAAACAAGGAGTTCCATTGATCAGCACGGAGACTCTAACCATGGTAAAACACCACTCCATCCATCTTCTCAATTTACAACCAAAGCTCATCCGTTCCATGATAAAGAATAGGTGCTCCAATTTACATGATCATGAGCATTTTCTATATCAAATTTACACAACACTCTTTGCAAACCTGCTTTCTTCGCCACATGAACGGTTTCATTTGCTATAAGAAATGCGTCTAAATTCTGCCTTACATGAATAAAAGTGTGCTACTCAACCAAGACCATCGAATGGATCACCAGATGTAACCGATTCGCCAAGATCTTTCCCACAAACTTATAAAAACAGCCCACAAGACTGATGGGTCTAAAATCTTTAATGTCACTAGCTAAACTTTTCTTCAGGAGCAACACTAGAAAGGTTGAATTGAGACTCTTTTCAAATTTACCGCGCTAGAAAAAGTAGCCCACCACTCTTAGCTCATCTCTCTTTACAAAATCCCTGCACTTTTGTAAAAAGCTCAATGGGAAACCATCGGATTCGGGTGCTTTATCCCCGTTAAGCCCCATGAAAGCCAACTGAAGTTCCTCTTTTAAGAGAGGGGCCTCTAATAGAGTGCTATGTGAATCCGAGAGTGAGGGAAAATCCAATTCAGCTGGCTTGGTCTCCGCTGGACCTCCTCTTTAAAAAGTTTCTCAAAGAACCCAACAATTCCTTCACGAACATCGGTCTCATTGGAGTGAACCACACCATCAATAAACAAATTTCCAATATAATTAGTTCGTCTATAGGCCCTGGTAACCCACATAAAAAAACTGAAAAGTTTGTCTCCCTGCTCCAGCCACAGTTCTGTAGATTTTTTACGCTAGTGAATTTCTTCAGCCAATATGATCCTACTTAACCTTCCTATTAAACCTTCATTGCGGGAGAATTTCTCAGATGAAAGAGGACCAGATTGCTCCTCAAGGTCCAAGGACTGGATGTCCTTCATTATAGGGTTGTAAGCCAAACCACACCACCATCCAAACCGACCACCTAACCAAGTCAGAGCGGTTTGGTCGGTATGAATGTATAGAGCGGCGGTTTTAATTTCCTATAGAATATTCGACTAGGTTCGATTTGTGATTTTTTCACAAAAACAGCATCGAACCAAATTGAACCACACATGTGTAAGTAAACTATGTAGTTTTTCTTTTCTGTATATACTCCCATCATTTCCTTCTCTTTCATTTTCATTTTAAAACCTTACCGTCATTTTTCACTTCCCTCTCTTCATTTCTCTCTTTTATCTTCAATTTCAGTTTCAACCTTTTGTGTTTGAAACCATAATCTCACCACATCTCTCCACTCAGTTTCTCCCTCAATTTCCCTGACCCCAGTTTCTACTCTATAAACACACCAAAAAATCCTAGCTTTCTCAATAACCATCAGAATCTGGCCAAAATAAAACCACTCTTCCTTTGCCATTCAACTTAGTGTTAGATTCAAAATCATTTCGGTATAAACCGCATTTTAATAAAACCTAAGATCTCATATTAAGCACATCAAGAATCAAAACAATTATAGAACGGAAGCATACCTGAATCTATGACGATAGATTGTTGTTTAGAGCCGAGCGATTAGCCTTCCAGATCTACATGATTCTCTATCTGAGAGTCTCTTTTAATAAAACATCTCAGTTTTCTCTCTAACGATGGGATATTAGGGAGAATAGAATGGTTTTCCGTTATCGTGTGACCTGAGGACCAAAACCACTTATAGATAATTCATCTTTTAGTATTTCTATTTTAGCCCATCATAAAAATAAAAATTACCCTAAAGTCTCTACGCATTAAATGATCCACAACCTATCAGATACATTAAAACCCCAACTATCCAAACTTTAGTAGATCATTTTTAATTGGGTTTTAACTTTATTTGACAGTCTGTAACACAATTATTTTACACATAAGTCCAACGTTAGATTAAAGATCCAACAATCTCCCACTTGGACTATATGTTAAGCTTATAATTATGTTTTGCCGAAAAATACATGAACGCGTTCAACTTTGCTGTCATTACCGAAATGTATCAATTACCAATCTGATCCATCAATCATACCTACATAGGATCAAAGCGGTCGCTGTTCAATCAATCATAAACCAACTCATCAATGATCGCGTATATCAATATAATTGAATGACATGGATTATGATGTGGATATGTAGCATGAAAATTTCATGTAATGTGATATTAACATGCCTATTTTCAACTGGTCCTTTGATATGAACCTCACCGTCACTTTGTGATGAAACCCGATAAAAATGATGGTTCAAGAACCTAGGATCGATTTTAAAGAAGAAGAAACTCTGACCCATTTTCTATGACACAAAGAGGACCTTAGGTATAAGATCTAAGACCCAAATTGATGCTTTGAAAAGAACTAAAGGTATAGTTTAGAAGCCACACTCAAAAACAAGAAGGAAAAGTGAGTGATAAGCCTAGGTTTTAGACGCCACAAGAATATTCTTGATAAGTCTGAAAAGTTCTAAAAAGAACCAAAGAGAAAACTCTCACAAAAAAATTATATTGATCAAAGTTGGTTGATGCGTTGTGAAACCATGCTTAAATAGAAAAACTAGAAGCCTAAAGAGTCCTAAAGTGTTAAAATCACCTAAACTAGATTTAAAAGATAAAGAAATATTAATTACAATAAATAAGGAACTTGTAATTCATCCAAAAGACTTCTACTGGATGTCCACTTCTAGGTTAGGATTGCCAAGGTGTCTTGATTACTTGTCATCATTTAAAATGTCAAGTCATGCTCCATATGGGCTGCCATGTTGGATGCCACATCATTCTCCATGTGGACTACCATGTTGGACGCCATGTCATGCTCCATGTAGGTTACCATGTTAGACTCCACGTCATGCTGCATGTAGGTTGCCATGTTTGGACCTCCACTTGCTCCATTAGCTCATTGAGTGCTTCAGCCATCCTCTTTGCTCTAGCTCTTGTGATTGGACCGCTTGTTACTAATGGATCCATCATTTGAGCTTATACAACCAGATTCTCATCATCCTCCGTAAACCTTAGTGATATCAAACTATACATAAATCAGAGCGTGAATACCAATAACTTTATTTCTGCAGAAAATAACCTTAAAATATCCATAAACCAAAATGACTGAGAAACATGTCTATATGAAAAGAGCATCTAAAAATAAAATACAAACTCCCACTAGAACTGAATATCCTCAACTGATATGACACTGATGTGAGCAGTGTGCTCATGAAACACCTTGGGTGGCAATCCCTTAGTAAGCGGATCCGTAATCATGGAGTTTGTTCCGATGTGCTCTATAGACAACTGTCCACTCTAAACTCTTTCTTTAACAACCATGAACTTGATGTCTATGAATATTGACTTTGTCGAGCTCCTGTTGTTATCAGAATAAAGAACTGTTGATTTATCGTCACAAAATATCTTTAGTGGTCTCTGAATATTATCCACTATGTGTAGCCCTGTGACAAAATTTCCTAACCATATTTCGTGATTGGACGCCTCATAACATGCTATTAACTCTACTGCCATGGTAGAAGAGTCTAAGAGATTGTTTAGCACTCTTCCAGGGGACAACACCTCCAACAAGCAGGAAAATATAGCCTAACGTAGATTTCATACCATCTTGGCATCCAGCAAAATCAAAGTTAGTATATCCAACGATCTCAATTTGATCCAACCTCTGAAATGTGGGCATGTAAAATCAAAGCAAACGGTCCTGGACGAGTTGACCATTCCAAGCCATTGAAGAGAATGGACCACAAATATTCATATGAATAAGTTCTAAGACGTCCTGAGTCCTGTTGGCTTCAAATCTCCTTTTATCAATTTGTTTTCCATTTAGGAAATTAACACAAACATCAAAATCTGTGAAATCTAAGGGATCGAGAATTTCCTCTGACACAAGTCTCTCTATTCTCCGTCTGTAGATGTGACCTAATCTATTGTGCCATAACGTAGCTGAATTCTCACTGGTTAATTTTCTTTTAATACCACATGTACTTAATTGCATGGATTCTTTAAATGAAGCAATTGTTTCAAGTAAATAAAGATTATCATATCTTGATAAAAATCAGAACCAACTGAAATTGAATCACGAAACAAATCAAATTTTTCATTTTCAAAAGAAAAAACATAACCAACTTTGTCTAAAATAGAAATAAAAATAAAAAAAATATCTAAATGATGGTACAATAAAAGTTTCATCAAGATCCAAATAATGTCCAGTTTTTAATAATAATCTAAATTTTCCTATTGCTTCAACCTCAGTTGTCTTGTCATCGCCCACGTAGATGAATCTTTCACCATCATTTGGCTTTCGGCAATTCAAAAAACCCTGCATAGACACACTGATGTGAGTTGTTGCACCAGAATCTATCCACTACCTGTGTCTAGGAATCGAACTTAAATTAACCTCAGAACAAACCAAATTAAGAAGCATACCTTTCTTAGCACGCCAAGCGTGAAAGTTGGTGCAGTTCTTCTTCATATGCCCTTCAGCTCCATAGAAGAAACAACCATTACCTTCCGAGTTTACCTATTTCTTTTGTTGTTTCTTATGCGGTGTTATATCCATAGCTTCCTTATCCTTTTTCCTTTTCTTTTCCTTGCCCTTATCCTTAGAGGTAGAGGCCAGGTAAGCTCTTTCTGTCTTATCATGTTTCACTTTTTCCTCTTCCTGAATACAGTGTGAAATGAGCTCATTCAGAGACCAATTCTATTTTTGACAATTATAATTCACCTTAAACTAGCTAAACTGTACCGGAAGGTATATCAAAACCAGATACATAAGCAAGTCCTCAGAGTGTTCAAGCCTCAGTGCTTTTAACCTTGAAACAATGTGAGACATTTCCATAATGTATTCTTTGATATTACCTTTACATTTATACCTCTTTGAAATTAAGTCCGACAAGAACGTACCAATTTCTGCCTTTTTGTTCTTGACAAACCTCTTTTCAATAACTGCAAGGAAATCCTTAGATGTAGTTATCTTTTCTGATATAATGCCCCTGAATGCTTTTGGAATGGCCTTCTTCATGATCAGCATACACATGCGATTTGATCTCTCCCACCTTTCCATCTCCCTCTTATCATCAGAAGTACTCTTATCCGTAAGAGGTGCATGAGAATCAGTCCTTAACGTAAAATTGACATCCATGACTACAAGAACTATCAAGAGATTATCTTTCCAGGACTTGAAGTTCGAGCCATTTAGAACTGGAATTAAATTGATGTTCACCATGATACTAGCAGGAGTAATAGCTGAACAGAGAACAATAAATAATTGAAGCTCACATAAATTCCAAATAACTCATCTCAAGACACTGGGCACTTCATTAATATTATGACTTTGGCTAAAAATATTAACTTGTAAGTGATGTCTTGGTATATTAATCAAACACTGATGATAAATAACATGTCAAACAAGAAATCTTTTTTGGGGCCGATTTATTGTTCACATGTAAAACCGAATAATTATCACGTATTTATTACCACAGAAGCACATGTATTTCTGTCAAATAATTATCTTCCTTTGAGCCGATAAATATTCACATAAATTACACGCACACATAACCTTTTATATTTCAAGATAAACTAATTTCCACAAGAGATATCACTTTGGCGACATATTGCTTCAACTAATTCATCTTAAAATAAATATAACATACTAATGTTCAAATTTAAAATTGCACCGAATTTAAACCTTAAATAAATTGATAAACAATTAATTTTACGATCCTTTGAAATTGTTTTGAAATTATTTTAACAAAAAAATTGAAAATAATCAAAACAATCCATTTGATAATCCTTAAAAAAATTGTTTTGAAATTTATTATAACCCAAAAAATCGAAAATAATCAAAACAATATATTTGAAAGTTCTAAAATTAAAAAATTAATTTTACTTTCCTTAAAAATTAATTTAAAAATTGATTCGTAAAATTAATTTTAATAAAATAATTAAAAATTTTAACCAAAAAATAAATAAAATAAGTGTAAGGGCTGGGATCCCCAGCCCTCCCAAAATTGACTATGGGCAAAGCCCACAGCCTTCCTTAATGGGTGTGGGCTTCACCAACAGCCTATCCCTGATGACTGTGGGCTAGCTGACAGTCTCCCTTTAATGGATGTGGGAGAAGCCCACAGTTATTTAGACTTAATTTTTTTTAAACTCTTCACGGGTCGGATCAACCCGACCCATGTCCAACCCTAGGGTTTTCACCTTTAGTGACCGGCGACCATGGTCGCCGCCAGTCCTTGCTGCCGCTGCCAAGGTCGCGCCTCCAACAGACAGCCACGACTTCCCTTACAGTCGCGGTCGTCCTCCTCGCCATCGCGACCACACCGCTGCATTGATCATCTTTCACCGGCGGCAGTGAGTCCGCCGGCCGGTTGTTCTGAAACCAAACAAAAATATTGTTCTCAAATCTAATACATAGTCAAACAATTATTAAATTCAAGGATACTAAAACGTAAATACAAAATACACCTATAATCATGGATCTAGAAATTAAAAGATCCATTCTTAATGATTTCAAACATGAGTTGATTTGATATCACTTGTTAGATTCAAAATCATTTCCATATAAATCGTATCTCAATAAAATCTAAGATCTCATATTGAATACATCAAGAATCAAAACAATTATAGAGCGGAAGCGTACCTGAATCCATGATGATAAATTATTGTTTAGAGCTGAGCGGTTGGCCTTCCAGATCTACACGATTCTCTATCTGAGAGTCTCATTTGATAAAGACTCTTAGTTTTCTCTCTAACGATTGGATATTAGGGATAATAGAATGGTTTTTCGTTATCGTCTGACCTGGGGACCATAACCACTTATAGATAATTCATCTTTTAGTATTTCTATTTTAGCCTATCATAAAAATAAAAATTATCCTAAAATCTCTACACATTAAATGGTCCACAACCTCTCATATACATTAAAACTCCAATTATCCAAACCTTAGTAGATTACTTTTAATTGGGTTTAACTTTATTTGAGAGTCTACGATACATCATTATTTTACACATAAGTCCAACGTTGGATTAAGGATCTAACACTTAGTCCCTTTGTCATTCGTTCTCTCCCTCTCTCGTTGTTCACCATCTCTTTCCATCATCTTCATTTTATAGTACTTTGAATCGGCGCTGAATGTCATGAAATTAGAGACTATTGCTTATAGAGTGACCCTAGAAAGTTGCAATGGTCCAAGTCATTAGGTTCTTCTTCTTCTTCCTTATAGTATGGGTCACTGTCTGCTTTTCTTCATTTTTACAAGTAATTTGAGTTTATTTTGCTTTATTTGTTCTGTTTTCAGTCTTGTATTGTTAGGGTTTAGTTTAATTTTGTTAGGGGTTTTTCTGATCTTGTTATGTTTTAAGTTGATTTTGATTGGGTTTTGTCGAAAGAGAACTTTAATCTTAGTGTTTTTAGGCTGTTTTTAATTTTTCAATCTTGATTATGCTTTCTACAGGTTTGGCCGGTTCAGTCCGTATTTTTCTAGTTTTTTTACAATTTGGTTCGGTTCGATTATTTTTATATATTCGTATTGGTTAAAAACCCCCATTTACGGTTCGGTTCAATGGAACTTCTTAAACTTCATCGAATTGAACTGCTTACACCATTACTTCATTATATCCATCTTTTAGGCTTCTAAATGGCCAAAACAATCTACATTCCACTTTCTTAGGTCGATTTTGAGCATGGCCAGCTTCTTAGTAAGGATGAAAGTATGACCACCCTCCACCATATAACTACTCGACTTTTCTTTCATAAAACCTAAAAAGCCTTCATGAAGGAACCACATAGCCTTAAAATGAAAAGGGAGATTTCCTATTGCATCCTTCATTATGACAATCAACGGGGCACGGTCACACACCACCCTAGGGAGGCTTCATTGATGGATACTGCTGAACAAGGACTCCTAAGAAACTATGTTGGAGTGTGATCTTATAAGCTTGAGAAAGAGGAGCGCTTAAGAGTATTTTATGTAGAGGTAAATAGGAGTAAGTTGGATGACAGTATTTTATGAAAAGGTAGTGATCACCAATAGTTTTTCACCACGTAGTTGAATTTCATTCAGCATGCCTTTAAATTCATAGCTTGAAGATGAGCTACGTACTGTTGCGATTAACCTCTAAAACTTCTACCATATTCAAGATTTTAAGCATAGATTCAAGAAGTCTTTGAGAAGCAGAAGTTTTATGTCTTTGCGTGTACTCAATATGCATTGTAATGGTGGTGTGTGTGTGGTAGTAAAGAGGAGAACTAGTGAGTTCAATTCTTATTTTCCATTGATATATACTTGAGCTCCTGTAATTTATGGTTTTTCAGTGCATGAGTTCTTGGTTGTCTCAATTGGATATAGGTCCTCTTGACTAAACCAGTATAACTCCTATGTATCTTCTCTATTTCGCTTCTCTTTCTACTTCATGTTCAACCTCATTTTGTTTTGTTATATTCCTTCAAGTTATTAGATTTTGTGGTTCTGATTTCTTTGGGGTTCCTCTTAATGAGTGATTAAGTGATTTGTGATTAATACTGAGTTAAGCTTCTTCAAGCTTAACAGTGGTACTAAAGCTTCGAAGATAGAAGAAAGGGAACTCATTTTCGAAAGACATCTTGTCAACGGCCCAGTCACCGAAGATCCAACGGAGGAAACCTCACCCGGAGGTTATTTTGATATACATGACTCTTCAGAAGGAATCTTGAAAAATCAGGAATTGGAACCTGAACAAGAGTTGAGCCTTGAGAAAGATTTAAAACTAAATAAAGGAGAATCAAGTCATCTAGACTTCGAGGAAGGGAAAAAGAGGGAAGGAAAGAAGATAAATAATCAAGTCAAGAAAAAATGTTGGATACCAGTAGACATCATGAGATCTACCCGATTTAAAGTGGACAGATTTGATGGGACTGGAGATTTTGGAATTTGGAGGAGAAAGGTAAAGGCTCCGTTTGATACCAGTAGACATCATGCAATCTATCCAATTTAAATTAGGAGTATTGGATGAAGCAGGCTACTCGTACAAGTCAGAAAAATGGGTGCTCAATGTGTTCAAAGGCTCTCTGGTCTATATCAAGCATAGTGACTGGAAGTGCTTTAGTGGCAAGCAAGTCATAATTCACTAAAGTAGACCTATGACATAGGAGGTTAGGTCACGTAAGTGACAAGGGAATCTAACTTCTATGTAAGCAATGACATTTGGGAAAGAAGAATTTACCAACCCTGAAATTCTATTATCACTGTGTGTTAGGCAAGCACCACAGGATGAAGTTCAACACTTTAACTAAGCACTCCAATGCCATCCTAGAATACGTTCACATGGACATGTGGGGGTCATCACCTGTAGAGACTCATGGAGGTAATCTGTATTTTTATCCATTGTAGATGATTATTCTAGGACTGTCTAGACCTACTTACTGAAAACCAATAACGAGGCTATGTTAAGTTTAAGGAATGGAGAACACTTGCAGAGAACCAAAATAATAAGAAACTAAAAGCTATAAAGACTGATAATGGCCTAGAGTTCTATAATGCTAGATTTGATAACATGTGCAAAGTTGATGGAATTCTAAGACATAATACGGTTAGGCACACCTCTAAGCAGAATGGCATAGCTAAAAGAATGAATAAGATCATTCTTAATAAAGTGAGATTCATGTTAATTAACTCAGGTTTAAGTAAAAGGTTTTGGGGGGAGGTAGTCACTACTGCCACCTACCTGATATATAGAAGCCCATCTAATGCTATACAATATTTGGGTGTGCTGCCTTTGCTCACCAGAGAGATGGGAAGCTTGAACTAAGAGCAACCAAATGTGTCTTCTTGGGTTATGCCGAGGGGGTAAAAGCATATAGATTGTGGGCTAAAGAATTAAATGGCATAAAAATTATAATTAGTAAGGATGTTAAGTTCAATGAGAATGATATGCCATGCTATAAGAAGTTACCAATCATTGCAAGGATTGACAAAATAGAAGCAGGTAATTTGAGAGAGCTGGGTTTGAGGTGGAGCCTTTCATACCTGACACAATGCTTAGACTGAGATCAAAGAGCACAAAATCAAGTCTCACTGAACTTCAAAACCAGGAAGAGCTTGTTTCACCTCAAACTGATTAAGCTGAAGCAAAGGAGGATGACAACACACTCAAATATTATTAAACTTAAAATATATTGATATAGACCTGATTGCATTTGCTCTGATTGTAAGTCAAATGGTGTAGGATTGGGAACCATAAAATATGCAAGAAGCCCTAAACAACAAGAATGCTCAAGACTGGATAACTGCAATGAAGGATGAAATCAAATCCTTACACCAAAATAACACATGGAACCTGGTGACTAAACTAGAAAAATAGAAAGTCCTAGATTGCAGATGGTTGTTCAAGGTCAAAGACTGAACTCATCAGCTGTACCAGTGAGGTACAAGGCAAGGCTTGGTGGCAAAGGGGTTCACACAGAGAGAATGTGTGGACTTTAAGAAGACATTCTCATTTGTGGCCAAGTATAAGTCCATTAGGATTGTCCTGTCACTTGTAACTCAGTTCAATTGGGAACTTGAGTAGATGGACATGAAGACAACATTCCTGCATGGAGAATTAGAAGAGACAATTTACATAAAGCAACATGAGCTCCTTGAACAAAGAGGAAAAGAAGATTTGGTGTGTCTCTTGAAGAAGTCCCTATATTGCTTGAAGCAGTCCCCCGGGCAATGGTATAAGAGGTTTCAACACTTTCATGGAAAAAATAGGGTTCAGTAGAAGTAATTATGACAGTTGTTTGTACTTTGACAAACATAAAGGAAAGAACCAGACTTTATAACTCTTAATCTACGTTGATGATATGCTATTGGCATGTCACAACAAGGCTATAAATAAAATTTATTAGTGACTTCATTGTTTTGTTATCATCAAAAGTTATCTCATCAAGATATAGAGCTAACAATAAAAAATTTCCCGAGCAACTATAATGTTATCTTAATTTAACCTCCTACTAACAAAAGCAATCTGATTTTCGGAGATGAAAGAAGAAAGCTGGAAAGGCTTTATTCTATTAACAATGATCTTAGAAAATTTTTTTTAACTAAAATTACAGAAGGCAATGGGCCTAATAAAATTAGAAGGCAGTGGGCCTAAAATCAAAAGGCAATTCAGGCTGATTAATCTTAGAGATTAAAGAAATAAAAGACTCATTAACTGAATTAGAAAGATAGCCATTACCAAAGAAATCAAGGTCAGCCTTCCAAGGGTCATTACCCACAAAATCTTAATTTTTTTGATATAACAGCCCTGCATCCCATTACGACCAGGAGCTTTCTCCCGACCAAGAGAAAAAATAACATGCTTTACATCATTTAAGGTAATAGGTTGAGTAAGAATGTTATTAATATCATTATCAATACCAGATCTTTTAAGGACAGAGGAGTGAAAATAAACAGAGTGAAAAAACTCTAGTTTTACTTCTTGAAATCTTACTCTTTTGAGTTCAAATTTGGTTGTCTGGTTTTTCTTTTGGTTTTGTCTCTAAAATCTTTTCTTTTTCGTTAAGAATGTTAGTGAAAGCTTCATAATTCTAACGATCAACATGGGGAAGGAGGAGGAGCCAACATCGTACGTAGTAATGAATTAGCCAACAATCTATCCTTCAATTTCTGTGTATTTGCAGTCTCATTGTCTATAAATTTGTCTAAAATAATATTTTCCATCAAAATCAGTGATAAATAAAACTTGGAAGAGTTAGATCATATTTGTCGTGTTGTCCTGAACCGTTGCAGCTTTTCTAACTGAGAAAACGTCCAAACTGTTGTAAATAAAATGCTACAAATTCTTAAGAAAATGAACGGTTGTAATGTTGTGTGTGTGAATCTTATTTACCGTAGGCCAGTAAAATCTCTGTTATTATTTTAAGATATAATTTTATGAGAATAGCAAGATATACAATGTTTTCAAATCAAAGGTTATTGAACTGCACACAGATTGAGTAACACAATGTAGTTGCGGTCCAATTAAATTAAACGGTATAAATATGACCAATAAAATACTTATTTAGTATGAAATCAGTGCATGCAATGCAAGAACCAAGATTCACACTTAATATAATTAACAGATGTTGAAAGGCATGAAACACTACTATTCCTGTTGATCCCTTAACAAAAAATTAACGAAGGTTTTCCCTAATTATTTGGTTTAGAGTTAAAAAAATAAAAATATTATTTTTATGGTCGTGCCTTGAACGGTACAGCGCTTGAAACCTAGAATACTTCTTGACTCTTTGCACTGTGGAATTGTAGTAGATTTTGTGAGAGGGTAATTTTATGAACGTAACATTGTTGGATGTTGCTGTCATAATCACTACTAAAATAATAAGGAGAAATGAGTGTCGGTGTTTGATGTTTACTAAACTCCAATCTAAAGGTCTCCCCTCCCCCGCTACTCATCTTGGCCTCACATGCTCTCTCTCACCGACTCCAAAAGGCAAATCTCTCTCTCTCTCTCTCTCTCTCTCTCTCTCTCTCTCTCTCTCTATCTCTCTCTCTCTCTCTCACACACACACACACTCACACACACACTGAAAGGCTGTGTTACTATAGGTTTCCATCAGTCAGTCTTACACTAATCATTCACCATTTGCTCAATAGTCACATAATTTTACATGAAGTTATCCTTTATCTGTCCTACTTTAACAATGAGAGTTAAAGAAAAAGATTTTCACTTTGTCTCCTCCATAATTCCTTGCTTTAACCATAAAATCTACAGCCAAAATTTGACTTTGATTTTAAAGAAAATTAAAATGTACTACTCAAATAATTACTAATAAACACTTTAAACCCTAAACTTTAAAGTATAGTTTAAATCTTTAATTATATGAAACTCATAATTTTAACATAGATATAACTCTGTCAACTACAACTTAGTTTTTAACAGAACAACGTCGTTTTTCCTATCTGAGACGACATCGTTCTTGATTATTTTATCCCTAATAGATAAAACGATGTCATGTCAGATCGGAAAAAATGATATTATTTTGTTAAAAAACTACAGTGCAGTAAACGAAGTTATATATTAGGATTAAAATTGTGAGTTTCATATAATTTCAGGTTTAAACTATAATATTTTAAAGTGTCTATTAGTGATAGTTTGAAGATGTAAAATGTAATTTTCCTTAGATTTTATGTGAAAATTGTTTACATCGGTCAAAACAAATGTTATTATTAAACTATATAATAAGAATTAATAGGTATATATTAACAGTAAATTGATTAGATTTTATGCATTTAGTAGAGATATGTATTAATAGAAAAATTAACACATAGTTTGCGATCTAATCTACAAATGATAAAACCTTGTTGGGATTTTGGCTTTGAGATGTTTGGAATGATCGTTTCAAATCTTAAACTGCAATAGGATTGTCTCGATCACTTGTACAAACACATCATATATATACTTACTTGTACTGTTTCCAATAGATTTTTTATTATAATCATTTATATAATAATATAGTCTATCATTTGTGTCTCTATTATGACACTGTGAAACTAAATGGTTAGAATAAAATAAAGTTGTCAGAATCGTAATCATACTTAGGATCGTTAGGAAATAAACCCAAACGAAAATTGTATTACGAAAAACGAACAAAACAAAGGGTAGCTTTTTTCTATTGCTTGGAAAAGGAGTTGAGTGAGAATTTTTATTGACAAAATTTTCAACATCAAAAACCCATTTGTAGGATATGATCACATCAAAACATCTTATTTAATTATACAAATAGGAAAAAAATGATATACAAAAACTTCGTAAAACCAACCCAAGGATTATGACCTAATCACCAAGCCCCACTACACTCATTTTCATACCCAACAAAAGTATTATAATTTATAATTCCTGGTTTTGACAAAAAAAATAATTTTAGATGATTAAATTATAAATTAAGTTTTAATTATCAATTGATATGTCAATCATTTTTATATTAATATTTTATTATTTATTTAAAAAAATTATATTTTATCTCATCAAACTATCAATAATAGATATTTTAAACTCTAAACTTTATGACATAATAGTTTAAATCTCAAAATTATCTTAAACTCATAATTTTAATTCTAGATATAATTTCGTCTACTGTATTGTAGTTTTTTAACAGAACGATGTCATTTTTTTATATATATGAAATGACGTCGTTTTATCTATTAGGGATAACATAATCAACAATAACGTCATCTCAGATAAAAAAATGATGTCGTTTTTGTTAAAATACTAACTTAAAATAAACATAGTTACATCCAGAGTTAAAATTATGAGTTTGAGATAGTTCAAAATTTAAATTTTAACATTTTATAATTTAAAATTTAAATTATTTATTAATGATAATTTAAAAATATAAAATATAATTTTTTCTATAATTAAATTATTTTTAAATTAATTTATAAATAATTCACCGTCATTTCATCATCAAAACTTGGTTTATAAATTATCAGTATAGAATAGCTAAAAACAAAATGGGAAGTTTTGAAGTGCAACTCCTCTTCCTCCTGGCTCCAGCTGCACAAATACTACCCAAAGAAAATCCATTTTTCCTCTCTCTCTCTCTCTCTCTAACATGTAGATTACAATTTGCATGCACTGAACAATGACTTTTGAAGTGGGGGGCCTCGGTCAGCGTGCCTAATATGAGATCCTTTGACGCTAAAGTTTGAGGGAATATATACCCCAACAACGATTTCATCCTTTAACATCTAAATCATTTCAACCCCACCTGATTTTCCCGTCCACCTTCTCATATAAAATTACGGATAAAAGAGCTACCCTTCTTCCCTTTTACACATTCTGCTCCTCTGCTACTGCAATTCATTCTGTTTACCAAGTACTTTACTAAAAGCAGAGAGATCTCATCTAATTTATTTTTCTCCACCAATCGCCATTGTCTGCAGCTTGAAGCTTCATATCAATTTGTACTGTTTATTCCAATGTGCAATCATTGCCTCAATCAGGGAGAGTGAAGACTTAAAAGGGAGAAACTCAGAGATAAAAGGAGATGGATGTGAGTAGAAGGAGAGCTGGAAGAAGGAGCGGTGTGGTTGCAGGGTCTGTTTGGGAGAGCAGAATGAAAATCGATGAAGTGAGAGGTGGAATTAAGGTATTTAATGGAGAAGAGGAAAGTAATGAAGAAAGTGGGTCTGTTACTGTGACAGAGTTGAAGGGAGGCCAGAGTCAGAGAGGTGGCGGTGGCGGAGCAATTAGCGGGAAGAGAAAGACATGGAAACCTGAAGGTTCTGAGGGATTTGGCAAAAACCCAATTCAGATAGCCCTAGGGGAAACGGAAGCACTCGATGAACCGGCCAAGGAGCTGAGAGTCTCCGCTGAGGGAATCAATAAAAGTCCAATTCTGATGAGGAAGGTGAGATCTGAGGGAGGCAGGGAAATCGGTGTTTCTGTGGATAAAACTGAGAGAAGCCCCATTCAGATGAGGAAACCAAGATCTATATTACCGAAAGGTTCTGGCGAGTTAAGAAAAGAGGTTTGTGAATCTGGTGAGGCAAGTGAGAAGAAGAATTCATTTCATTCTGGTAGAATTCTTGATGGATCTGATAATGGAAGGAGTTCGAACGGAAATTCGTTTCAATTGAAAAAGACGAAATCAGAGACAGATAAGAATTTGGATGAATCTCGAAAGGGTAATACCGATGAATCTATTGACGAAATTGAAATCAGGAAAAATAAATTCGACGAAACTTGCAAGGAATTTGGGGTTTGCCAAGAAAAGGTCATTCCAAGCTGTACAAAGACAACCAATGTCGGTGCGGTCAAATCTGCTACGAAGATGCTAGTCTATCATAATAATGACGATGATGATGAAGAAGAAGAAGAAGAGGAGGAGATGGATGAGATTGAGAAGAAGGGATTTGATATTAAGAAAATCAACTTACCAGAACGCAAGAAGGTTCAGGTTGTCAAAGAAGTGAAAAAGTTGCATCATTTTAATGAAAAATCAGTTCCAAGCTCATTTACAGTGAAGCGACCTCCTCCTCCTTCAGTTAAAAATCATTCCACAATTTACCAAAATCTACCCAAGCCTGCTCCAAGTCCAGATGAATTCCACAGTTTCTCAGAAAATCACAACAAATTGCAGAGTTTAGGTCAGTTTTCTTAATGAACAGGACATCATTATAATTATTTAATTCAGCATTAATTTCTTTGTGGTTAACAATTTCAGTGGACTTAATATTGTGGAGAGATGTGTCAAGATCTGCATTTGTATTTGGGATTGGAACTTTCATCATAATTTCATCTTCCTACACTAAAGACATTAACATCAGGTCTGAACTCGGTTACTTTTAAGAAAATGAAAATTCCTGTGTTTCTAACAGAGCCAAAAACTAAAATCAATCTGATTCTTTCTTCTACAGCTTCATTTCAGTGATTTCTTATCTGGGTCTGGTTTACCTTGCTGCTATCTTCCTCTACAGATCCATTATTTCAAGGTAATCTATCTATGGCAAGTTGAAATTGACAATGGTTAATGATGTCATATCAAATCATCATCAAAAGCAGTCTTTTTCTGATTTTGCTTCTTTCTTTTTTTGGGAAATAATGGTATTAAGGGGAGCTATAGATATAGATGATGAGAGCTATGTGGTGGGGGAGGAAGAAGCAATTTGGGTACTAAAGCTATTTCTTCCTTATATAAATGAGTTCTTGCTAAAGCTTAAAGCCCTGTTTTGTGGAGACCCTGCCACTACAATAAAGGTAAATTTCCTCTACTTTTAGTATTAGCATATTGATTTCTGACGTTATGAAAGATAGAGCTGTTCTGATGGATATCTGAAATGGCAGCTGGCAGTACTGCTCTTTGTTTTGGCCAGGTGTGGCAGCTCCATAACCATTTGGAAGGTCCTCAAATGGGGTATGTTTCATTTTGTCCTTGGTAAATATATATACATAGACGTAGGTAGATGTAGATCACTGTTTGGTATATAAGTTTGTTTTCTTACTCTTTTCCTTGCAGAGAATTGTGCTATCCATGATGGGTTTAAATATCAGATTAACAATCTAACTAAAACAGGGATACTTTCTACAATATGAAATTGGCATTTGTTTTCACCACCCAAAACTAAGTCTCCTCTTAAAAAAGAAAGAAAAAAAATCAGAATAACAAGTACTAGATGGTTTTTTTCTCAAAAAAAATATTAATTTCTTAAGGAGAACAAAGAATCGAGTCTGAAATGATTGGGGGAGTCATTCCGAGATGAAAATTTGGCTAAGCGATCAGCAAACTCATTAGGAAAGATGAGTTATAAGTTGATATGAGTAAGAGTTGTATTTATTCACATCATGCAGGAAAAAAAATTCAAAGATTTTTTGCATTTTCTTTTCCTTGGTTGTTTTTTTTCTGTTGAGTATTTGACATAGTCAGGAAGAAATATGTAGTTAGCTATAGGCTTGTTATCCACTTACTACTAAATAGTAAATATTTTCTTCACATTTATTTACCTAAACAATTTCTTTGATCCCAAAACTTATTAAATGCAGATAATAATAAAAAAATGGGGTTGCATGTTCTATGAAAACTTCTAGTTTTACTGACTCTTGGTTGTGCTAAAAACCTCAGGATTTTTTGGAGTATTTACTGTCCCAAAGGCCTGCTCATCCTATTCTACTCAGTTAACAGCACATGGTAAATCCCTCTTTTTAGTTCCCTTTAAATTTCCTCTTTTACTCCATTTTTATTGACATAGTCGACAAACTTCAAAAGATTAGACGACCACATACTATATTTTGCAATTAGGTGGTCCCTAATGAAGCTGACCCATTCCCTCCAATCTCTCAACGGCTCCATTGTACATTATAGGATGAGGATTTTAATACCGAAAGAATATTTAATTATTAGGTGAAAATTGAGGAGACCCGTGAGACTTAGAGAAATTGTTTTAGAGACCCTAAAGACCTTTTGAATTTTTTAATGAAACCAGACATTTTCATCACAGGACACTAAAATACACTCGTGCTAAACCCTCCTTGGTCTAACAAAAAATTATTGCTAGACCATGATCTAGTATTTTTCCATTAAAATTTACATTTGTTAGACTAGGGTCTAGCAACAAAATTTCGCTTGAGCCTGATCTAGGAGTCACGAATCTCAACTGAAAATTTTTAAACTAAAAGTACAACTTAGTCTTTTCTTATGTAAAAATGTCTAAATTTCATTGAAAAATGAGTATCCTAAATTTTAACCCACTAATTTGAAGTATTTATGATTATTTTTGAGTTTTACTTTCTTGACAAAATTCATTTTTAGTACGATTATAAGAATGACAATTAACATAAGCAAAGAACTAGCTAATATTAAGTCAATATATGATATTTATAAGATGAAATATTCTTCACAAAGAAAAAAAAACTTAACCGGTTATTTCGGTTAAGTTTAGTGTATGAGCAAACTCATTAAATTCGTTTGATGTATTTGTAAGTACCAACTGATTAAACCAAATCGAAACAATCTGAACTGAACCTAATTGAGGAGTCTTCGCGACTTGGTTCAGTAACCGAATTAGTTTAACCGGTTTGCTCATACCCCAAATCGGATCGAAATAATCAGTTACGTTTTACTTCTTTACAAAGAACATTGTGTATTATACTGATTTGATATTAACTATTTTTTTTGTCAAGAAAATATAAATCAAACTCCATCTTTTCTAGTAAGAGAAAGACAAGTACAAAATTGAAATTGTGTGAATGTTTAAAATAATATATTTTAATATCGTAAGTGAAAAAAAATATGTGTGAAGTGTATTCAAGTAACGAATGAAAAGGGTGTATTTAAGTATATGATAATATGGATATATTTAGGATGACAAATTAGAAGAACTTTTAAACTTGATTGGGTTGTGTTTAGAAAATGGGTTTATATGTGGAGAGATTTTGAGCATGTGATCACCTCCTATGAATAGAAAATAACGACCCAAACCATATAATATGAAAATAAAAATAAAAATATTTTTTATTCCTTAGCCAATATGGGTCTTATTTTTATTCTTTATTCAACGACCGACCCGGATACGACATAATCTTACATAATCTTAGGATCCGGAATCCGGATTCATATATAAATGACCCCACATAACCCATTTCAAGTCTCAAGAGAACGCACAAACTATTTGTTTATTATTATCTCTAATCTATATCTTAATGAGCTGTGGTTTTTACATTTTTCTCTTAAATTTAGTTTTCTAATTTATTTTTATTTTATATTTTTTATGAGAAAGATGTCCCATAGTAAACCGAGGATGTATTTAGGTGCTCAAGCAAAGTTGGCGAATCCCATTGTCGAAATATGAATAAGCTAGAAGTATATCCATATGCTAATCTAGTTAATCTTGTGTTTATAAGCTCATTTATAGGACCATCCTCTCTTAAATGTCTAATACTTGATTTGTATTTTTACAAAGCTAAATTTTGGATTCGACGCTTTCGGGATGCCTGGAACTCGTGTTCTCACAAGAAAGGAGTGGCTATCGCCATCTTCATGCTGGTTTGGAACATGTCATCGACAGTCGCTCGCATTTGGGCATGTAAGAACGTCTTACATAATCTCCTACACATTTTTCGGAAAATTTTCGAACAAATATATTAATAACATGGAAGTATATTATATCTTTTTGCAGTATTCATACTATTTGTGGCTCTACGATACTATCAGCAAACTTTAGTAACAGATAGTTGGGTGGACGATGAAGATAGAGCTGAAGAAACAAGTGAAATTCAAAGTGGAGTACAACGACTAGGCTTTGGAGTTAGTTTAATAGAAAGTAGTACAAAGCAAAAGAAAAAATTTTGAGAGAGAACTTTTGAAAGTCTACCATTGTTGCCAAATATAAACTAAACAGATGGCCTTATTATGGTAAAGAAGATGGAGTTACACATGATATGATTTTCATTTGTCACTCTCATTCACATCTCTAACTCTCTCTTCTTGATTTTTCTGTTTTAGCTGTCTTTAGTGCAGTGTTGTTGTTTTTGGGATTATGATTTTAGTAGGTATTTTGGTTTCATGTAAATTAAATAAAATTATTTTATTGTAATTAAAAAGAAAAAATATACCAATTAAAATGATTTTTCTTTTTGATGCTGATAATTTACACATTTTCCCTCAAGAAGAAAAGTGGTAAAGAAGTGAACCAACTAATAAATGTAGTGGTATGATGATGATGATGATGATGATGATGATGGACTTTCACTTCCTAAAAGAGACACCAAGAGACATATAAGTATAAACTTCTCTAATGGAAGTGAAAATGTCTTATCTATTTTAATTAATTCACTGTAAATAATATTTGGTTAGTAGTTGATATTTATTTGACATCTTTTAATATCTATTTATTATTAACTAAATGCACAATGAGATGTAGCACTATTTGCGCTAATAAAAAATGACAAGAGACACAATGAGTGACTTACATACCCAAGCTTATACATGTATATAAGATTAGTTAATAAAAATGGTCATAAGATTAGTTAATAAAAATGGTCATAATAAGGTAAATAATTTATTTAGATTTGTGTATTACCCGTACATAGTTTATTTATTTTGATCATTTTCGATTATTTTTTCAAAAAAAATTGGCTATTTTTATAGTTAATATAAATCAGTCCATGATCAGTGATTATAGATTAACACTATTGCCTGAATATTGTAATCCTTTTTGTATTGTATTATCTAGCTTCAACTATATTCCTTTACGGAAATTCCCATGCTTTGTTTTGGGAATAAGGGTCAAATTAAATTGTGTATGGACTCTAGAGTCGATAAATTAGATTAACGCAGTTGGTTTAACCGTACATTCATATCCTAGTGGTCTTTACACTTTCTCATTTACTTAGAATTTACAATGTAATTTTGAAAAAAAAAATTATATATATAGTCATATATCTACATCATCAATTGTGCATTATACTTATAGCATGAATGCACAGTAGCATCATTTGAGGTTGCTTTGTTGATTTTGTATTCACTTCTTCACCTTTTCTCTATCACATATAACGAGCAATCTAATATAACACAAATCATCATGATATTCAATATTAATTTGATGTAACAAATATGTTATTGTTTTGATGTGACAATACGCATAACGTACGACCACACAATATGTATTTTAATTATTGTACAATCAAAATCCTCATATTACATATAGCAAGATCTAGATCGAAAACTCAATCAATAAGAAGATAGAACGGAAAATGTAGGATCAACTAAAAGGTTATGGTTATGAAGAGAAACCAATCAGATGAAAGTGCACAGCTTGTCAACGTGACAATCCAAGGAAATCAATCAAGACTATTGATCAACCAAACGGTTGTGAATGGGAGTATCAGAGGGAATATTTCCTGGAGATGTCCATCAATCCTTCAAAACTTGCAATAGAATAATGAGATTTATTATTATTTAATTGTCACTTTCATGTATAAATTAATGCATATATAACAAAACACAGACCTATAAAACACTGAGACCGATACAACGATCTACAATCCAAAATCCAATAGATCGTCATAAATCATCCAGTGATTTTTCTTCCCTTCAAGGATTTTTCACGTAAATCATGATATCTTTATTTTCTCTTTAAATTATTATCTTTATTATTCGTTCGAACAAAATATTCCATACTGAAAAAATCCTTTACAATTACGTTTTGCAAGGTTGAATCCACATATTTATTTACATTTTGAGGTTGCATCATCAAAACAAATAAATTATGTACGGGTAATACACAAATGTAAATATGTTATTTACCTTATTATGACCATTTTTATTAACTAATCTTATATACATGTATAAGCTTGGGTATGTAAGTCTCTCATTGTGTCTCTTGTCATTTTTTATTAGCGCAAATTGTGCTAGAAGTCATTGTGCATTTAATTAATAACAAATAGATATTAAGAGATGTCAAATAAATATCAATTACTAACCAATTATTATTTACAATTGAATTAATTAAAATAGATAAGACATTTTCACTTCCATTAGAGAAGTTTATACTTATATGTCTCTTGGTGTCTCTTTAAGGAAGTGAAAGTCTCTCATCTATTTTAATGATTCATTTGTAAATCATAATTTTTTTAATACTAATAATTAAATTAATGATTCATTTTAATGATTTACACACACACACACACATATATATATATATATATTATATTATATTAAGAAATAATTCATTTTAGTGACTAATTATTGTGTACTATTACTTTGTAAACTTAATTGAATAAATTGATATTTCATAATCAATAGTTACAAATAAAATTTAATATACTTAGATTAAAAAACGTTGGAATCACATTTATATTTATTGTATTCGACAATTTTATGCATACATATAGTGTTTAATTTTATCGCAAATTACAATTTGTAACAAAAAAATAATTTTATAACTATGTTTTTTCTACCACATTCGTATAGCTAAACTGTATAATACAAAAGGAAAACTTATTAATAATACAATATAAGTTGAACTTATAAAATTTTATGTATTTATAGTATAAACTCAACCGTTGAAGCTCTTCATCTCCTCTATCTTTCAAATAATCAATTAGCATAATGAAGACAATTATAATTATTCGATCAGCAAATGTACAATTAATTTATAATTATCAAAACCCATGGGACATACTAAAACTCTAAGCCCTTTTAGATTTTTTTGTACATGTCTTAGTCTTATAAAATAATGGATGTTTTTAAGTTAACTAATAAAAAACTACGCGTTTCGCACGTGTTAAGTGATTTAAAATATATGTAAAATTTAAAATTAATAATAATGTTAAAATAAATATATTATTTTTGAAAATCATTTTAATTCTATACTAAAAGTAAAATAATAGTAATAATCAATATTTAGTTTGTTAATGAAATTATTGAAATTTTACTACATAGAACGGTTATTTGAATATAAAATGATTATTCGTCATCTATTAGATTCTATCATATTAAAAGATAATTTGTATTTTTAAAAAATAACTATCTCAATTTGAATATAAAATGATTATTCATCGATCTATGAGATTCTATCATATTAAAAGACACTAAGTATTTTAAAAAAATAATTATCTCAAATTCATTATATGAATTTTCATGTTCTGATAATATACAAAATATTATATAATATTTAATTATATTTCTAATGAATAAATTATTGTTGATCTAAAAATAACATAAAAATTCATCAAATTTCATCTTTGTGGATATTTATGTTTCTATTTGCATAATTTTTTAAAATATATTTAAAAATTTATAAACTATTTATAAAAAAATTATTATTGAATAAAAATAATAATTCATTATATGAATATGCCAAGAATAGCAAGGTTATTCACAGTGCCCAAGAGTTAAAAAACAACAGAAAGAAGAAAGAAGAATAAAAAAGAAGAAAGGTAGAAGGCGAAGTGGTGTTCTTAAAGAGATCTTGGACAAATCATATACTTCATTAAATTTTGTAAAAATATAAAGGATATTGTATTTATATTAAAGGAAAGAAATACACATGAAATGAAAGCAAAGCTAAAAAGGGAGAAAAATACAAAGAAAACAGTTAGCAATGCAAACTAACTAACTAAACAAACTGTCAATCATCTTCATTAATCTTGTTTGTGTACTCTTCCTTAACATCCCCCCTCAAACTGAAAGGGCATAACACAACTTTTAGCTTGCCCTTAAGATACTGAAATCGACCAGTTGAAAGAGGTTTAGTGAGCAAGTTAGCCACTTGATCAATAGAAAGAACAAATCTAACAACCAATGAACCTTGAAGCACTTTGTCATGCACAAAATGTATATCCAATTTAATGTTTTGTTCTGGAATGTAGAATGGGATTAGAAGCCAGAGCCAGGGCACTAACATTGTCGCACCATAAGATAGGTTTTGAAGATAGAGGAAAACCTATCTCACGAAGAAGGCTCGTAAACCATTGAATCTCTGCTGCTTCACTTTTTGTTGAGGACCTTGAGATAAATTTATGTTTCTTAGAAGACCAGGAAATAAGATTTCCACCAAGATAAATTAGGTAAGCACCAATGGACCTCCTATCATCAACATCTCCAGCCCAATTTGAGTCTGAATAAGCTTCAATGTCCAATGAAGAAGAGGATTTCAAATGTAACCCTTCAGACATAATGCCTTTTAAGTACTTTAGTACTCTCTTACAAGCCTGCCAATGAATTGTAGTGGGTTTGTGCATAAATTGACTTAACTTGTTCACAATAAACTCAACTTCTGGTCTAGAAATGGAAAGGTATTGTAAAACTCCAATGATTTTCCTATAAGTGGTCACATCAGATAAGGGTTCTCCCTTATTAACAGAGAGTTTAACAATAGTACTTGCAGGTGAAGTAGCTGGTTTAGCTCCTTTCATATAAGCTTTCTTGAGCAAATCAACAATGTATCTCTTCTGATTAAGATAAAACCCAGATTGACACCTAAGAAAGTAGTGTATAGGTCCAAGGTCTTTAAGAGAAGAGATCTGACCAAGAGCCTGAAAAAGTTGATGAATCTTGAGGTTTTGCTACCAGCAATTAATAGATCATCAACATAAATCAAAATAAAGATCACATCATTTCCCTGATGGCAGTAGAACACAGAGGTATCGAACTTAGAGTTTATAAATCCCCAACCAACAAGAGTACTTTTCATCTTGTCATACCAAGCCCTGGGTGCTTGCTTCAAGTCACAAAGGACCTTCTTAAGTTTACAAACATGATGATGCCTACTTTTATCAATAAACCCTTCAGGTTGAGTCATGAAGACAGATTCTTCAATCATGTCATTAAGGAATGCATTGTTTACATCTAACTGTCTAATATCCCAGTTATTAACTAAGGCAAGATGAAGCATGACCTTGACTGTGGTAGGTTTTATTACAGGGCTAAATGTCTCACTGTAGTCTATTTCAAGGAGCTTGATGAAATCCCTTAGATACTAACCTTGCTTTGAGCCTCTGAACACTCCCATCTGAGTTAACTTTAACCTTAAAAACTCATTTATTGTCAACCACTGACATATACTTTGTAAGAGGAATCGAATCCTATGTGCTGTTCTTCATAAGAGCTTTATACTCTTCCAACATAGCAATATACCAATCAGGATCATTCAGGGCCTGTTTGACAATTTTTGGCCCAGTGGGTAAATTGTCAATTGGAAGAGGATGTTTGGTAACAGTTAGGACTTTGGGTTTGGAGATACCAGACTCTGATCTAGTTATCATTGGGTGAGAAGGTTGATTGATATGAGTTTCTGATTTAAAAATAGGATTGAAGGGCATGCCAATGACCAAATTATCATAGATGGAAGGGAATTGGCTAGACAAAGGAAGATTGCTAAGAGAAGATTCTGTATCAGTAATAGTATTAGTGTTCAAAGTAGATGACACAATAGCATTATCATAGTTATCACAATAATTCAGATCAGGTGAAAGAGATACCTGAGATGATGAACGATGAGGTGGCTGACCTGTGACGTAATCCTGAGAAGCACTATCATTAGGGGTTTGTGAAGTGTGACTGGTAGGAATAAACTGAGCTTGGATAGTAGATAAAAATAGATGATCTATATCAGAAGAAGAAGCTTTAGAAGTTGTGTGAAAAAAGAGTTCTAAAAGGAAAGTTTGTCTCATTGAAAGTAACATTTCTGGAAATATATATCTTGCCAGATCTGTGAAGACACATATACCTCTTATGACTAGAAGAATAACCAAGAAAGATGCATAAGGTAGTGTGAAAATCAAGTTTGGGACTATTGTATGACTTGAGGTTAGGAAAACAAGCACAGCCAAAAGGTCTTAGGATGGTGTAATCAGGTTTTTGTCCAAAAAGGAGTTCAAAGGGTGATTTATATTGAAGAACAGGAGTAGGCAATCTGTTGATTAGATAAGCAGATTTATAAAAGGCTTCCTACCAGTATTTTAGAGGAAGTTGAGACTGATCCAGAAGTGTTAAGCTAGTTTCTACAAGATGTCTATACTTTCTTTCAATTTTACCATTTTTTGTGAATATATGGGCAATGATGCCTAAATTGAATACCTTGAGATTGTAAAAAGGTTAGGAAATGTCAGAATTTCCCTCCCTAATTAGATTGAATAGATTTGATTTTGAGATCTAACTGGTTTTCAATGAATTTTTTGAATATGATAAAAATTTATAAGGCTTCAGAGTTGTTTTTAAGAGGGAATATCCAAGAATACCTAGTGTAGTCATCAAGGAAGTTTATGTAATACCTATACCCTTCAGTAGAAAGCAAATGTGATGAACCCTATAAATCAGTATGGATGAGCTCAAGTGGCATTTTTATTTTAGTTTGTGCTAAGGGAAAAGGCAGAACTTGAGTCTTGCCCTTTTTACAGGCTATACAGAAAATAGATTTTTGCTTAGTGAGGTTTGAGTGGCTCAAATTCAGAGCTCTAGTTAAAATGCTATAAGAAGGGTTTTCTAACCTCATATGATATATATTAAAGTCATTTGTGTTTTTGAGAGTGTTAGTAGCAGAATCAGACAGATTTGAGTAAGAAGAAACATATTTTTTATTGAACAAAGATTTTGAGCTACAATGAAAAGGTTCAGTTTGACTCTTATTATAGTCATAAGAAATAACAGAAGGAGAGTTATTAACACTAGGAGACTTGGACATGATATGCTAGGCTGAAGAAAGCATGAAAGAGTAGTAGGACCATTTGAATGAGGGTATGTTAGCAAGTACAAGTCATCCTTAAGTATCCCTCATAAAATAAGGGTTCCCTTGATTTTTTCCTTCACAAGACAAGAATTAGAGTGAAACTCAATAAAGATATCATTGTCATGAGTAATCTTCGGTATACTAATTAAGTTTTTCTTGGTATCAGGAACTCTAAATAAGCAATTTAGGTTCAAATCATGTTCTTTAGTAGGTATCACTGCCTACGTGAGTTATAGTAAGGGTTTTGCCATTACCTACAACCAGTCTTTCTTTACCAGTATATTCTTGAGGCATACTCATATTAGCTAGCTTAGCAGTGACATGATTCATGGCAGCACTGTCAGCATACCAGGCACAATCATTTATTGAGTCAGGAGACTCCATGTAGGCAGAATGAGACGCCATGAATGCTGAAGGATTTGAGGTCATGAAGGTAGAATGATTGTTGTTGGAGTTGTTGGAGAATTGAGAATATTGATTAGCATTTTCTTGATGTTTTTTCGAATCTGTAGTAACAGACAGCAGGAGAATGTCCTAGTTTTGCACATACTTGACATATAATTTTACCACCATTCCTGCCTCCTCTACCACCTCTTATTCCTTGTAAATTGCCCCTGTTACCATTGTACTAAATCGAAAATAATCAAAACAATATATTTTGAAAGTTCTAAAATTAAAAAATTAATTTTACTATCCTTAAAAATTAATTTAAAAATTGATTCGTAAAATTAATTTTAATAAAATAATTAAAAATTTAACCAAAAAATAAATAAAATAAGTGTAAGGGCTGGGATTCCCAGCCCTCCCAAAATTGACTATGGGAAAAGCCCACAGCCTTCCTTAATGGGTGTGGGAGAAGCCCACAGTTATTTAGACTTAATTTTTTTTAAAATGTTCACGGGTCGGATCAACCCGACCCGTGTCCAACCCTAGGGTTTTCACCTTTAGTGACCGGCAACCATGGTCGCCGCCAGTCCTTGCTGCCGCTGCCAAGGTCGTGCCTCCAGCAGAAAGCTGTGACTTCCCTTACAGTCACGGCCGTCCTCCTCGCCATCGCGACCACGCCGCTGCGTTGATCATCTTTCACCGCGCGACAGTGAGTCCGCCGGCCGGTTATTCCAAAACCAAACAAAAAATTGTTCTCAAATCTAATACATAGTCAAACAATTATTAAATTCAAAGATACTAAAATGTAAACACAAAATACACCTATAATCATGGATCTAGAACTTAAAAGATCCATTCTTAATGATTTCAAACATGAGTTGATTTGATATCACTTATTAGATTCAAAATCATTTCCATATAAATCGCATCTCAATAAAATCTAAGATCTCATATTGAACACATCAAGAATCAAAACAATTATAGAGCGTAAGCGTACCTGAATCCATGATGATAAATTGTTGTTTAAAGCCGAGCGGTTGGCTTTCCAGATCTACACGATTCTCTATCTAAGAGTCTCATTTGATAAAGACTCTTAGTTTTCTCTCTAACGATGGGATATTAGGGATAATAGAATGGTTTTCCGTTATTGTGTGACCTGGGGACCATAACCACTTATAGATAATTCATCTTTTAGTATTTCTATTTTAGCCTATCATAAAAATAAAAATTATCCTAAAATCTCTACACATTAAATGGTCCAGTTTGACTCTGTAATATTTGAGGTCATAAAGGTAAAATGATTGTTGTTGGAGTTGTTGGAGAATTGAGAATATTGGTTAGCATTTTCTTGATGTTTTGTCGAATCTGTAGTAACAGACAGCAGGAGAATGTCCTAGTTTTGCACATACTTGACATATAATTTTACCACCATTCTTGTCTCCTCTACCACCTCTTATTCCTTGCAAATTGCCCTTGTTACTATTGTACTGATTTGAGTATTGATTGATTCTAGAATTCTTGTTTCCATTTTGTTGGAAGTTCTTTCTTTGAAAATCTGAGGTGTTGGTCATATTAACACTGAGCTTAACTTGGTTTTCACTGACAACAAAATGTCTCTCCAATCTATTTTCGTGACACATTAATAGAGATTGTACTTCTTCCATACTCACTTCCTCAGATCTTGCTGTTATGTTAACCACTACAGGGTCAAATTCACTTCCTAGACCATTCAAGATTTGAAGGATCAAATCTTGCTCATTTACAGGTTGTCCAGTAGCTGTCAACCCATTTGCTATACTTCTAAGTTTGTCACAAAATTCTGAGATTGGTTGTATTCTGCAGGTCTTTCTTCAGTTGCAACACTTTTGCTCTGGACTGACTTGCAAAATGTCTTTCCAGTGAAGTCTAGACCTCGAAAGAAGTAGTATATTAAGTTACTGTGCCGAGAACACTTTCCCTCATCGAGGTTAGCAGCCAACTCATAATAAGTTGGTCTTTTCTCATCCAGTTTCTGCAATCTGGATTTTCTTCCCTATTTGTAAGATTCTTGCTTTTCTTTTTTGGTGAACCAAAAATGATGCCATCGAGGTCATATCCTATAATGGCAGGAATGACTTGTGATCTCCAAAGTACATAATTGTTCCAGTCAAGCTTGACAGAAACTAAGTTGTTAAGGTTGGTAGGGAAGAAACTTTATCCAACTCCATTGTTGTTCATCAAATTCATTGTGTTGTTCGAGTATTATTCGTGGCAACTGTAGTGTTTTCAGAACCGTTGTTGGATGCCATTGGAAGTGAGTCCTCTTCTTGCTCTAATACCATGTGAAGAATACCAAGGTTATTCACAGTGTACAAGACTTAAAAAACAGCAGGAAAAAGAAAGAAGAATAAGAAAGAAGAAAGGTAGAAGACGAAGTAGTGTTCTTGAAGAGATCTTGGACAAATCATATACTTCACTAACTCTTGTGAAGTATAAGGGTATTGTATTTATACTAAAGGAAAGAGATACACATGAAATGAAAGCAAAGCTAAAAAGAGAGAAAAGTACAAAGAAAACAGTTAGCAATGCAAACTATCTAACTAAACAAACTGTCAACCACCTTCCTTAATCTTGTTTATGTTCTCTTCCTTAACAGAATATATTAAATGACAAAAGATGTAAAAACCTTAAATTGTACTATATTTTAAGAAGGCTTGAAAGATCAAAATGAGAATTAAAAGTTTCTCCCTTTTAAGCTTCTTTTAATATAGTAAGATAAGATAAAACTTACATGTTCATTTCCAATTTTTTTCATATATCAAAGATAAAATTAGTGTTAATTAATAATTTTTATTAATTTTTTATATATTGTAAAATTAAATTAAATTTCTTTATTACTGTTCACAATGATATAAAAACATAAGATTAAAGCCTAGAATATTACATTATTGAAAAATTATTATTAAATTAGCATTTTATAACATGTGTAACATCAATTCTTACATAATGTGTGCAGAATCAAGCTAATCATGTGCCTATAAACTGATTTTTATTTTATTTTACATCATTGAAAATATAACATATGAAATATATACATAATCAAATATTTTAGGATTAACTCTTATATATAATATTTTATGATATTTGTACCTCAAAATTTTGTAACGTGTCTAGCTATATCAAACTATATACTAAACATAAAATACATATATGAAATACAAACTAGATAAACTGATTTTTTTTAAAGTAAATATACTAATAATTTTTTTGACGTTTGAATATAATTTCTTTTTATTCTTCTATATAAACAGCGTTAAATATGATTTCTTTTAGGCAGGTTCAATTTTTTTTTAACAAATGACTTGAAAGTTGAAATGCTTACTTAAATTCTTTAAGGGAAGTGCAAGTCTTTTGCTTTGCTTCAACCATAACTTTACGTTGCCCTCTCATCTACCAGATGAGTACCTGACGCTTGATAATGAGAATAGCCTTCAACATTCCGCTTGAACAACCATAACTAATGGAAGTTCAACCTTCATCCCAATACTTCTTAACTAGATATATACTAGTGCTATGCACGGGCTACACTACGTTGGTTTGACAAATTTTCTTGTCTAAACATCTTATATATGAGAATCTTACATTGACATTAATTTATTTAATGTAGTTTTAAAAATCTCCGTATTCAATGGCATAGAAACTACATTTTTTTCTAAAATAGTTCTTTCATGGTCACATTAAAAGAAATGAAAAAATAGAAAATTAAAGAATTACTTCACACAACAAATAAAAGAATACTAATATTAACGCTTTCTTTTTGAAGTTACGTGTTTAAAAGATCGACTTCATGAGAAAATATTAAATTGATTAGATATATTTAAAAATATAAAATTAATTTTAGCAAAGAAGTAAGAAAAATAAATTTTCTCTTCCTTTCCATCAAAACGAAATAAATTTGGTTCACTCATAAAAAGGCTACGATTTTCATAACAGTATACTTCTAATGATTAATTATGCAATAATATTGGTAGAACCTGCTTAAATAAAAAAAATGTTCATATTAGTCGAACAAAGACAATAATAAAAACATATAGATTTGAATGTGTAAAAGATATGAGTTAGGAAAAACAAAAACTGTAAACCAAAATATAGAGAGGAAGCATATATAAGATTTCATTCAAGCTTTCATGCAATTGATAGCTAGATTGAACTTTATAGATATTTTTTCAAAACACATTAATTCCATTATTTACTTGAGACTTTGTAAGGATTTCAGTTTTATTTTTGTTTTTATGGTTGTTGAATGTTGGTTTAATGACGTTTTTGTCTTTAGAGGAGATAATAAGAAATAATACGAAGAAGGTGAAGAGGATGATTTTTTTATGAGGTTAGATTAGTTAGCTTTAGCTCATTAATTTTTTATTTAGTTAGATGTTGGTGGCTTTTCATATTACATTTTGTAACTATTTAAAAATAATAATTTATTATTTACTTGTAATTTTTATGAAAAAAATCGTTAAAAGAACAAACTTACTTAGAAAATATAAAAATTATAAGGAGAAAGAATGAACTTATTTGATTAGAGACTTAGCAATTAGTGAGTTTAGTTAAGCAAAATGAGGTTATTCCCTCATCTTTTTAATGTACATGTGTATCTATAGGATATTAACAGAATTTAAAAAGACATTAAGTTGCATTGAACATAGTTATTCCCCTTAAATCGAAGACAAGCAAATTCAAATATTTTCACATACTCACAAATAAAAAAATAAAATATATGACGTTATAGTATTTATTTTGTAGGAAGTAAAAAAGTCACTTCCACTTTAACATACACTTCTAATACTTAATCATGTTAGTTATTAATATTTTAACTTTTAGTTTCCATATAATATTGAATAAATATTCTTTAATTAATCTACATATGTCATAGAGTTGAGTATGTTACTTGGCAAATTTAAAATGCCCATACACTTATAACCAACTGCAAAAAAATGAAACTCATGTATGATGAAAGATTTAGATATAATTGTTGATGCAAAAAATATGCTCGCATCAACTATCAAGAGGATCACCACGCGTCACTCAATGATTCGTCTGGAGGTCTGTAAAAATAAGAACGATCGTGAAGGTAATAGGCAGAGCATCGAGGTACCCCACCTATTACACTCCGACGATCAAATCAGTCGATTGTTTAAAATAAGATTAACAATATGGAGAATTGCTTACCGTTTAATAGGGATCATCATATATTAATAATAATTTTTTATATCAGTCAAACGTTCAAGTTTAGTGTATCTTCTTCCTTATTTTAATAAGAGATAGAGATATTCATGGAGCATATTCTATGATAAGGATTTTTGGTTATCATCTTATCCTCTTTAACAACCATTAAGATTGCCTGTTAGATTTGATGCGTGCCTATCATTTCCTTGTATAACTGATTATTATATCTTATCATGACTAGAAAAATGATATCGGCTATCTCAAGAAGCCACGATCCTAGGTATGAGATTACCTCGTCATCCGTGTGACCTGGGTCGTGTAAGTATAGGTGGAGTCGTGTCCATTGATCCTGGTCGTGGAGGGTGCCTCGGTCATCATAGTGACTTCATCACGGATGAGTCGTCGATTTGGACTTACTGTGGGCCCTATCTGAGAAATGAGAATATTGGGCCTTGTTTGAAAATATTATTAAGTAGTCTTTAGTCAGAGTATTTTTTGTCCCCTGCAGTTTGCCCACACTTCATGAGTATGGAGCATAGCAGTAGAGTCGGGAAGTATGATGTGGAGGGAGCCATGAGATTTTACCCAAGACTCTATCTTTGCATTTAATCGAGTGTTAAACATATGCTGGCGTTGAGATCATCAAATAATAGAGTTTGTGTTCAAATATTTAAGTATTTGTTGCTGGTTCATGATAGTGTGTTAGAGCATCTTGTGTCTGAGGTAACTTTTCTTCATATTTGTCAATTTGCTCTTGGTAAGAAGATCGTCATCTTGATCAATATTGGACTTCTTCATGTGACGACATGCGTGACCATGTAAGACCTTAAGCTTTATTGTTTAGGTTTGTGTAAGTTTCTTTGAGTAATCACCAGGATCGAGTCCCTATGATTTTCATATGGCTGTCAGATGGCTTGAGATTGCTAGGATTGATTGGTTTTAAAATTAAAGAAAGTTAGATTTGAACCACGAATGGTTCTGGGCAGAATATAAAAAAATTTCAATTTAACTTATTTAATCATATTAAATAATTTAAAACTAATTTTAGTTTGATCATCCATATACGATATTAAAACGAGTAGATTTAGAGAATATGATTTTTCACCTTTACTCTGTATCAGAGAATTTTCTGAACTGGTGGAACTCACTCGAGCGTTCTTCGTGTTCTTCAAGCTTTAAGATCAAAATCACGAACTTGATCTTCCACGAACGATTTGCGAATTAGTCTACCAACAACCACCCGTTAAAGTGTGGGCTCTCAAAATCTTCTTTCTTCAGATTAATTTCGGCGGCAACAGTAGTGAGAGGAGAAATTTTTTTCTCTTGCTATTGTATGTTGATAACAACAACTGTATCTTATCATCATTATCTCTTTGTAATAAAATTTTTCTTAGATATTTATCAAAAGATATTTTTTAGTATTTACAAATATACCCATATGTTATAAAATTTCTAAAAGTTCCCCTAATTATCTATTTTTACCGTAAATTACATGTTCTCCTAGAGTTTTAGTTGGATCGAAATTCATCAATCCAATTAATAATATAATTGATCATTATCAATTAATTAATTAATTATATTTTATTTAGCTAATTATCTAATAATTAGAAAATAATAAATAATTAATTCAATACAAAAATTACACTTAAATAACTTAAGTGACATCACTTATCACATATAGGTGGAGAAAATATGACTTGGCACCAAAACACATTTTGGTCCAACTCAGTTCGATCTTCTATTAATGTTCTCTGAGCTAATTCTGAGACCGAATGGACTCACATGAACAAAACTTAAGATTCAAATACCCAGCGAATTTATCTCCATAAATTTTTGACCTATTTAATCTTGACCTCGTACGACTCCATTATAGGTTCGGTGTCGAATCAACTCCCTATTCATGCGCGCTACATTTTATGTTGGTGTAAATAAATTCTATTTATTTTCACGGTCCACATAGTATTTGAACATAATAACCATCGTGAATATCAGTAACAAGAGCAGAATGTAAAATTATCATTTCACCCCTCTTGTTATTATTTCTTTAACTCATTTATTGATCGTGAATAAGAAAGACATTATAGTGAATTATCTCGTACAATTCACAAGTCTTATTCAATGACTCATTTCATCGAATACTTGGCCAAGTTAATTTATTCACACACGCGTCAATAAAGCATAATGTGATATAGTTGCTTTCGTAATCCAACAACGATTTTTCATATCGATGAATCAAACAACTCTTACTTAATTAAATTACAATCCCAATAGCCAATGTATTGCCCGCCAATTTGAACTCAGTCATAGACATATCGAAGATTGCAACTAACAAAGTCAAGTTATATATTCACCTCAAGATTAAGTAATTACGAAAATACCCTTAAAGTGTAACATTAGATTTAGAGCTAGGTAATCGGTTTTGGGCTCTAAACTAAGTTATAACCGGTTTATTCAATATGTTCATAACATGTCTAGGTTAATCATTTGAGTCTCCACTATTATGCCCCAAGACTAATAGCCAACGGTTCAACCTAACAGTCGTAATCAGATTCGATTGCTCAATCGATCTTAAAACTGTGAATATCGTTCTGAACTATTTCAGAAGAGTTCATCTGGAGACGCTTCTGTTTTCACTCTTTTTTCATTGACAATAGTTCCATGACTTGAGTAATTTATAAACATGCTTTAATTTAAAATAAAACTTTCAATTTATTCATTAAAAAGTTCAATAATATAAATGTCTGAGAAATAACTAAATACAAATAAATAGTTATCACAAGCTACTCTATGGACATATTCCAACAATATTTTACTTGGACTAAAGTAGGCGTGTACAATCTCTTATCTCCCAGCCTCCAGATGACCATAAAAAACTTTACTGCTTAAAGTTTTCATGAATGGATCTGCCATGTTGTTGACCATCGAAATATGCGTAACCACAACGTCTCCACGATGAACAATCTCTCTAATCATATGACACTTACATTATATGTGTTTGGATCTCTTATGTATTCTAGGTTCCTTAGAATTTGCTATAGCCCCACTATTATCATAATAAAGTGTCGTGGGCTTATCAGCGTCTGCAACAACTTTCAGAGTCTTCAAGAACTTCCTAAGCCATACAGCTTCCTTTGCAGCTTCACAAGCTGTCACATATTCAGCTTTCATGGTAGAATCATCAATGCAATATTGCTTGATACTTCTCCATACAACTGCTCCACCATTCAGGATGAACATCGATCTTGAAGTGGACCTCCTAGGGTCCTTATCAATACAAAATCAAAATCTGTATACCCCGTAATATTCAAGTCACTATGTGAATACAAAAGCATGCAATTCCTTGTTCTCCTAAGATACTTAAGGATATGCTTGATGACATTCAAATGCTCGATTCCAGGATTGGATTGGAAATGACTTACTACGCCCACGACATAGCAAATATCAAGTCTAGTGTAAAGCATCGCGTACATGAGGCTTCCTACGGTTGAGGCATAGTGTATCTTTTTCATGTCTTCCTCTTCTTGAAGAGTCTCGGTAGACTGCTCCTTAAGAGGCTGACTCCATGTCTAAAAGGAAGAAATCTCTTCTTGAAGTTTTACATGCTGAAGCGATCCAATACCTTATCAATATAAGGTGCTTGAGAAAGTGTCAATTGTCTGTTCTTTCGATCTCGAATGATCTGAATACCTAAGATAAATGCAGCTTCTCCAAGATCAGTCAGGTCAAATTGCTTTGAGAGCAAAAACTTGACATCGGACAATTTTTCTACATCATTCTCAATTATTAGAATATCATCTACGTACAAGACTAGAAAAACCACATTCCCTTCGTGTATCAACTTATACACACAGGGTTTGTCCACCAACTGTTCAAAATCATAATTCTTAACAGTTTCGTCGAATCTAATATTCCATGACCGTGACGCTTGCTTAAGTCCATAAATGTACTTCTGTAGTTCGTAAACTTTGTCTCATTGGCCTTTCTCCATGAACTCATCTGGTTGAGCCATATAAATGCGCTCTTCAAGATTACCATTCAGAAAGGCAGTTTTGACGTTCATTTTCCAGATTTCATAATTAAGGGCTGTACTAATGGAAAAAATGATTCGGATGGATTTAAGCATGGCTACCGGTGAGAAAGTATCCTCGTAGTCTATACCTTCCTTTTGGGTGTAGCCCTTGGCTACTATCCTAGCTTTGATTGTCTTTACATTTTTATCCGAACCTCTTTTCTTCCTATAGATCAATTTACATCCTACAGGTTTTATCCTTTTAGTAGGATGTACAAGTTTCCAGACTCTGTTCGAGTACATCAAATGTATCTTACCGTTCATGGCTTCTTCCATAAGTTTGCTTCAGGACCAGCCATGGCCTCCGAGTAAGAGATTAGTTCATCTAGGTCCTTGACTGTTAAAGCTTCTCCATTGGACATGTACCTTTCATGTTTCTCATAACTCTCCCACTACGTCGAGGCTCCATGGTCTATGGCACCTGTCGTGGTCTTTCATTATTAAATCATAAATAGTTTTTGATTGGGGAGTCAGTGTTCTCCCACACAATAATTCTTCTAGCACAATTGTGCTTCTTGGCTGTACAATTTTAATGTAATATTCTTTGAGAAAACGAGTATTCGTGCTAATGAATGTTTTTTTGACAGTCGTACTGTTGAAGAAATACCCCATCATTCTTATAGGATATCCTACAAACATGCACAATTTTGAACAACAGGCCAACTTGCCTGCCTTCGGTCTTAAAACATGTGCTGGGCAATCCCATATTTAAAATGGTGAACGGGTGACTTTCGCCTATACTATCTTTCATATGGTTTACCAAGCACCATCTTTGATGGAATTTGATTAAGAATATAAGCCGCTGTTAGTAAGGCATATCCCCAGAACAAATCTAGGAGGGATAAGTAACTCATCATGAATCTAACCATATCTCATCAGAACGCAGTCAAGAAGAATAAGCATCATTTTCCTCTTGAGTTGATTCAGCAATAGGCTCAAGAGGACAAGGGGTAGAGAGCACACTATAAGAAATATGACATTCTACAATAGGTGGATATCCCCATAAAAAGTAACCCACAGGGATCGTGCAACGTCTGTAACAGCCCCTCATATTAAAAGTCCACTTTTTCACGAGGTGCAACGCTTCCTATGAAAACCCTTGTGGTAAATCGCTTTTTACATGATTTTTTTGACTTCTGTAGAACGTTGTTTAACAGGATTTTCGGACGCCTGTTGAATGTATTCAACATGTATTTTAATACTTGTGAATTAACATTCACAGGTGTTTTATATCCTATAAAGTGATATATCATATGATTCATCGTTATAGTCAAATATTCATATTAAGTACTTTGAAAAGATAATTTTACATAACATAAATAACATCAATATAATAATTGACAACATTAACATTTAATCATTTCAACAAAATTTTACATTATGCATTTGATCAACTTACAAATAAATCTAATCTGAAAATTAACTTATGCTTAAAATATACAAGTAAACTTGTTCCAATAAATAAAAAATATAAAAAATAAAATTTTGAGTCTAAAAATGAAAAATGAAGAACCTAAATTGAATGCATGAGCAGTTGTTAGTTGGTGATTATAGGAAAAAAAATTTGTACCATTAAAAATTACATAGGTGTTGTGAACTGAGAAATGAATAGAGCAGTGTTAATGAATAATAATGAACATAATCATGGCATTTTAATAATAACAAAGAAAGGATGAAATGTAGAATCACATAATAAGATAGTGCAGTTTGTAGTTGATATGAGTTTCCCTACAAACAAACACTATTCTAACGACAACAACAGCCCAAATAGTGAAAACAGAGAAGCTACAACCTGAAACAATGAAGAAAAACAACCTTGATTACTCAAAAATTATGAACTTCACCAAGAACAGTGAAATTACACTCCTATACCACGATGTTCGAGAGCTTGGCCTCTCCCAAAATAGCCACTACCCAACTGACTCCCCCCTCTTTATTCAATCCTCATGATTACAAAAGCATAATTAACTTGCCTAAATAACACACTCTTTCTCTCTCCCCTAACCAACTCATTTATGCCTCTTTTCCAGCTTATTTCTCATCTAACTACATTTACTCTTTCTTTTTCTAAGGGCCTAACAGTAGCTATGTATGTTGAGTTACATTCAAAGATTCATTGGTTATTTTCAACAATTTCTTGTCCTTGTTCTTTCAATCCAAGGATATATGTAACTCTCTTCTCCAAATAAGAATTAGTTTTGTTATAAACCATGTGACATCAAAATGCCAACTCAAGTTTCACTAGAAAAACCATCATTTCATGTCATAAGTTGCTATTCTGTCTGATGGGAAGTGGGATGAAGTGGTACTAGCAACAAAACGTGCAAGAAATTGCAATAGAGAGAAGATGATGCAGCATAAAGTCAAGGCTTAACCTCATAAAATTCCATGAAGTTGAGAATGACAGTGAAATCAATATCGTTTGTCAACATTTGGTGCATTGAATGAGGTGTCAGCCATGTGATCTTTTGAACCTCAACTTCAGCCTGCATAAATTAGCAAACATGTAAAATCTAACCAACTATCCAACTTAAAATGCTTCCAAATATGCACCATACATAAAAAAGAAATAAATAACAAAAATACCTGGTAATAAATGCCTTTCACAGACACAAAACCTTACGTAATTTGTGAGTTTGAGAAACATATGCTTGCCATTCATGACTCAACCTAGCAATGTACAAAATAAAGAAACTGAATGAAGAATTTTTTTCCCAAAATGAAAATACCTGCAAAAGCTACCAACATGCCAAAACTTCATAATACAAAAAAGAAAAAGCTATAGTATTTTGCGTCTACCTTCAAAAATTATCGACCCTTTAGCTTCAATCTTTAACCTCTCATGTGCAGGTAATGCTGAAAAGAGGTGCACTATTGAAAGACAGTCATCCAAATCTCTGAGTCCATCAACAAACTTCGAATACCTAAAGTTGCAATCATGATAAATCAAAATTTTAAATGTTATGATGGGGATCAAGAAATCTCTTACTCTACTTGTGGGGGTAGTACAATATGGTATTCATATCAAACCTCTCATGTATCATTTTGTCAAGTACGTAAGTGGGCCTGTGATCTTTCAAAAATTATACACTAACCTGGTTCTTCTTTGCCTAGGCTTTTTGTATCTTCTTGCCGTATGCCCTAATGTCTCTAAATTTCTCCAACAACGGTTCATGATGAAGGAAAGCAATGTCTTTTAAGTGATAATAAGTGTGGTGATTTCCTTTCACCTCGTTCTTTGGCTCTCGAGGGAACACACCTTTGAAAATGCATATTTTCCTGCCGTTCAGAAATAATAAGACCATGTTATCCCAATAACATTCTTTCCAGCAAAGTAAGAATATTGTCAAACATAGTTTAACATAAAGCTACAATTTAATAGCACTCAGACATGTTGATTCGCAGTAAGCATCTAGTAATACAAGTTCAAAGAAATTGGGATTGAGTAAAAGATTCATGATAATAACGTCATAAACCCAAACAAAAATTGATTGGCATTTGAATTTGTGTATGCAAGTCTGCAAGGGTAGTCATATTAGATCCCGTGTACGATCAAATTTAAAGAGAAGGTTTCCTTCAAAACACTGCAAAATAAACCATATAAATTAACTTAGTCAAGAATCACTACAAGAAATATGTGATTCTGACTACGTTTTACTAAATGTCACATTTGTAGTATCAATACTTAAATCTTCTAATAGCACTCCTTTTATTTTAGCTCTTCTGTAGTTAAGGGATCTCCCACATCTAAATATTCACAAATTTACAGAGACAAGTTGAAAATCAAAATAAATGTCGTTTGAAGATGGTAGAGCTAACCTTGCCTAGGGAAACACATGAAACCAGCAAAAGAATTAAATCAAAGGGACTCACAACAGGAAATTAAAACTGAAAAAAAAAGAAGCTGAAGGAAATGTAGGAAAAATGGCGAAGAGAATTATTCCTGGAATCTAACAATAATGGAATATGAAAGTATTTTCAAAATTCATATATCAAACAATTTTCTAACCTAATAAGGCATCTCTATATAAATTCATTATTTACAACCACATAACTTCTACATGTTTTAAATTTCTCCCTATTAGGCTATACTCTCCTAAGAAATCTAATTTCCATGCCAAATCCCATGCACACAAGCTATAACTAGTCCTTAGCAATTAAAATAATTTATGAGTATTTTCAAATCTAAGACAATAAGTTTTTTGTAGTCGGGAGTACAAGACAACAAGTTTCTTTTTAATTTTAAAAGAAACCAAGAAAAGAAATGTATGGAAGTTTCAGAAAAGGCTTCACACCAAAAAGACAAACTAGTTTATACAAGCTGCAGTCTAGTTACTAAGAAGTAAAAATAGATGAATACCTTTTAAACCATAAAAATAGAGTAGAAGATAACAAGTTGGACAACACAAAGTCCCAGACATTCCTCAACTACATAGCAATAAGATAGACAATTTGGAGTTACCTCTTTTGCATTGTTTTCTCCAAAGTATTGAACTAACCTACTTTTGGGTAGGTAAAAGCTCTGGAACTGTCTCATTACTTGCATCATAATAGCTGAAATTCTGACTGGAGTAGTAAAAGAATTTGCTAGACAAAGTTCTTTAGGAAAGATTAAAGTTTTTCCTTGGTATTGTTTAAAGTGGATCTTTCCTTGTTTTTATCATTAGGATCATGTCTTCAAGAACATGGAGAAGTAAATCTTATTATATGATGAAACTATAAACTAATATTTACTATTTCAAATCGATACCTGAATGTTGAATGCAAAGGCGAAGAAGTAATCTTTTCTGTACCTTTAGTCTCTTTAGTTAGAAGTGCAACAACATCATACCCATATAGTGAATTCATTGAGGAGATCCTCTATAAGGAGAAACATTTTATGCTATATACAAATATATATATTTGTAAATGTTAAAAACACGGGTTAAGTACATGCCAAATTTCAAACTTTGAACTCCAAATTCAAAACATGGATTCATGACTTTCTATAAGCAGTATGCTATATTGTAAAAATACTATCCCAAAATGTTTTATTGCTCTCTCAATATCAGTATGTCAGTATGTCCAAAATGATTTGAATTAGTGAGCAGCGAATGTGTAGTTTACAATCATCTAATCAACTAGTACCATATAAAGAAGCAGTAATAGACCCACAATATCAGGACCCACAAATAAAAGGAAATGATGAAGGAAAAGCAAAAAAGATAAAAAAAAATGAAGAGATATTTGCTCAAAATCAAACAATTATCCTTCACACCAGAAATTAGAACAAAGATAGTCGTTCACATAGAAACAAGTTAAGAACGGAGGAAAATCGCTCAGAATTAATCCTTTCTTTGCACTAGAAATCAGAATAGAGACATTCCTCCGTGACAATTAGAAGCTTGAATCTGTAAAGAAATGAGAGAGGAAGATAGTCGATGGACGCAAAGGGAATTTCTAGAAAATCAGATGGTGTGTGTGTTTGTGTGTGTGTGTGTGTGTGTGTGAGAGAGAGAGAGAGAGAGCGTGTGTGTGTGAGAGAGAGACCTTACATGAGAAGCTTGAGCCTGGGGTATGCTTATGGATAGCTTGAGATGAACAGAGTCAAGGCATATGTCAAATGGTCTAAAAGAAAGTCTAATCTAGAAGGAAGCGAATCTGTTATAGAAATTGGCAGAGAGATTAACGAAGATCTGGAGCCCTAGCTTCTAAAACAGATTAGCATCGTCAATGGCTTTCTATTGCAGACTCTACATCTCTCCTTCTGCGTTTGTGGTGACCTAAACTCTAAAACTTCAGAAAGAAATTGAGAGAGTAAAAATCTCACAGATCCACCATCATCGTCGAGCGACAACTAAAGCTCGACAAACTTAAGAACCATCACCGCTGATTCATATCTCCGTAGACGAATCAGACACAGAGGAAATTTTTCAAAATCAGATGAGAGAGAGACCTTACCTGAGAAGCTTGAGGCTAGACGAGGCGAGGGTCAACTTGATACTAAGAGAGGCGAGGGGAGGGTTAGACTGAGAGAGACGGAGACTAGGGTTTGCTTTCCCTCTATCTAAAGGTTGAACTAGAGAAAAGAGTATCGAGCCATAGTACTGTCTAGCGGTCTCCAAATTTTTAGCTTCTCTGATAAAAAATGGAGCAACGAGTTGACCTTCTCTAACATGAACATGAAATAAGAGAATTGAGGCACAGTACTGAGAGAGCTCGAGAATAAAATGTGAGGGGTCTCCAATTTTTGTTCAAATCCCCACTTAAGTCCAACTACCGCATCTCTATAAATTTTGCCTCCCACTTTTTTTTCACTTTTTTCAGGAATAAATTTTACTAGATTTTAAAATTTCTTGTTATTTTGAGTTTTTAACAAGAGGCGAATGCGAACCTTGTATTTTAATCCTGTGGAATCCATATTTCTTGTAGTGGCTTGAACTTGTGCTTTTCTACCATTAGCACGATATCTTGATTTTGTTTCCAATCGACATAATTTTCACTGTTGAACTTGTTCGTGTTAAGAATAGTTGAGAGAGGGGATAAAGACAAGATTGCTGAAAAAATAAATAAAGCAATGTAAATAAATGCTCAATTGTTTAGGAAAGTATGATGCATGATGCAACAACTAAATATTTAAAACTCCATTAAAAAATATTTCCTCTATGATATTACGATAAAAAAAGATAGCTTGTTTTATCGAGGGATGAAGTCCAAACTATCTTCTATTGTATCTAGACTCCTCTCGGTTGGTTAATGCTCAAATGTCTTTACATCTAGCTTAACCAATCACCAATGGTTTTGGTCACCTTGGCCCCATTGACTAGCCCCTATGGGGGGATTCCAATGTGTTTCAGTCTAAGTGTTTAAACAACGCATCGACTCTTAAATGTTGCTACGGACTAACAGTCCCTCTTTGGGATGACCCTACCCCACCACTCCCTTTAGAAGTCTTAGCTTCTGAAGCAACTTGATGACTCAAAGCGACACGATTCTAAAGTTTCTCATATTCAAGTGAGGACCACTATGGGCAGTTCTAACCCTTCCTCGTGACACGATCAAGTTTGCGTTGGAGACCTTGAGAACGTTTCAACGTAAACGACCCTCCCACTTAGTTTTTGAAAAGAATTAGATTTTTGGTTATTTTTCAAAAAACATAACTTTTATTAATTTGAAAAATGTGATGACATTTATAAATCCTTTATTAATTTTAAATCTCAATTTTAAAATCATAACCATTATAAATTTCACATTGTAATTTAATAATAACCATTATCAATTAATCTACAATGATGCATGCACACGCTACATGACAATTTGATATTGGCATATCCCTAATCTATATGACATGTTATATGATGATGCTCAATTAAAATTAAATCATACATTTAAATTTAACCTCTATATTGGCTCATTTCTAATTACAACCTTGTAAAAGAATAATAAATTAATTATAAATTAATTTATGAACTAATCTCCATGACATCTGTAATTTACTCTTTTGTCTCCATGTTGTCCCACCATTTTGTAACACTTTACAAAATATTAGTCCCATTTTTAAAAAAAATTAAAAAAATTTATTTTATTTTTCGTACATATTTTTACTTTGATAAAAAAATTACCAAGTAATTAGTAAATTCATTTATTTTTAAAACAATTTTTAAAATAATGACAATTATACAAGTATTGAAAAATTTACCAAATTAAATTAAAATTAAATGCAGGACTAAAATTGATTTTGAAATCATATTTCAAAATTTGAATTTAAAAAACCCTTGGTTTCCTAAAACAATGGGTTTCCAAAACTTGTAGGTTTCCTAATCCGATTAGGACTCTACCGTGCAAGCAAGAACACATGGCAGCAGCGGTGAGCGGCGGCCAGCGGTGAGCAATACCACCGGTGAACAGTACTGTCGGTGAACAGTACTGGTGTGAACAGTAGCGTTTCCCGTCATCTTCTCGGTGACTGTCTGTTGACTTCTCAGTGGCGTTTAGAGTAATTTTCGGTGATAATTTTGAGGCGACAAAGAATTTACAACGAATTTAAAATTTACAATAATTTTAATAATTAAATTACATAAATTCATATGCCTCAAATTCGACGTACATCAATTCTAAATTAAAAAATGCCTAGAGCCCATAGTTCGAGATACAATCACAAAACATATTCAAAACAATTTTGGATCTACCATACAAACATATGCCAATATCCATAAAATTCACGATACGTTCGTTTTAATTATCTATATGAATAATCTTAAACTTACGTTCTGATATCAATTGCTAGGATCGATTGGTTTTAAAATTAACGAAAATTAGATTTGAATCACGAACGGTTCGTGGGCGGAATATAAAAAAATATTGATTTACTTATTTAATCATATTAAATAATTTAAAACTAATTTTAGTTTGATCATGCATATACGATATTAAACGAATAGATTAAGGGAAAATGATTTTTCACCTTTACTCTATATCTGAAAATTTCTAAACTGGTGGAACTCACTCGAACGTTCTTCTTGTTCTTCAAGCTTTAAGATCAAAATCATGAATTTGGTCTTCCACGAACGATTTGTGAATTAGTCCACTAGCAACCACATGTTAATTTCAGAAATATATCTCAGAAGAATTTTACATAAGAATTTGAGTGTAGTCTCTCAAAATGATTGAAGAAGAAAATTCAAATATTCCTTCTTCAGATTATTTTCGGCGGCAACAGTAGTGATAGGAGAAATTTTTTTTCTCTTCCTTTTGTGTGTTGATAACAACAAATGTATCTTATTCTCATTATCTATTTGCAATCAAATTGCTATTAGATATTTATCAAAATATAATTTTCAGTATTTACTAATGTACCATTTATTATAAAATTTCTTAAAATTCCTCTAATGATCTATTATTGCTAAAAATTACATGATCTCCTAGAGTTTTAGTTGTATCAAAACTCATCAATTTAATTAATAAAAATAATTGATCATTATCAATTAATTAATTAATTAAAATAATTATCTAATGATTAGAAAATAAGAAATAATTAATTCAATCCAACAATTACACTTAACTAACTTAAGTAATATCACCTATCACATATAGGTGTAGGAAATATGACTTGACACCAAAACACATTTTCTACCTTCTTAGTTCATTTTTCTATTCTTTTTCTTTGGGTTATTTCGGAGGCCGAATGGACCCATATAAACAAAGCTAAGGATTCAAATACCCGACGAATTTATCTCCATAAATCGACCTATTTCATCTTGGCATCGTACGACTCTACTATAAGTTCGATGCTGAATCAACTCTTGATTCATCCACGCTACATTTTCTGTTGTTGTAAATAAACTCTATTTATTTTCACGGTACACAAAATATTTTAACATAATACTCATCGTGAATATCAATAACAAGAGCGGGAAGTAAAATTATCATTTTACCCGTCTTGTTATTATTTTCTTAACTCCTTTATTGACTCTAAATAAAAAAGACATTATAGTGAATTGTCTCGTACAATTCATATCTTTTTCAATGACTCATTTCATCAAATACTTGACCAAGTTAATTTTTTCACACATCCATCAAATTAAGCATAAGATAATTATGAAAATACCCTTAAGGTGTAACAATTAGATTTAGAGCTAGGTAAACGGTTTTGGGCTCTAAACTAATTTGTTACCAGTCTATTCAACATGTTCGTAACATGTCTAGGTTAACCATTTGTGTCTTCACTCTTATGCCCCAAGAATGACATCCAACGGTTCAACCTAACAGTCATAATTAGATTCGATTGCTCAGTCGATCCTAAGACTGCGAATATCATTCTGACTATTTCAGAAGAATTCATCTAGAGACACTTCTAATTTCATTCTTCTTTCGTTGACAATAGTTTCAGGACTAGAGCAATTTATAAGCACACTTTAATTTAAAATAAAACTTTTAATTTATTTATAAAAAACTCAGTAATACAAATGTCTGAGAAATAACTAAATACAAATAAATAATTATTACACCCTACTTTATGGACATATTCCAACAGAGATTAATCGATGACCATCACAACTAAACTTTTGCACCTTTATCTAAACGTATGTGAGGACTGGTGTTAAGATTGAATTCCTTTGATCTAGGCAGAAAGTAAGACGTCATTCTGTTGGGATTGCTTCACTATGAGATTGACTTGACTTTTTGACGTTATAGAATCTTTTCAAGGGTGGGATTTTTTTTTTTGAAATCATGCGATACATTCTCATGTTGATCTATACTTGACCATGTATATGGTACATTACTTTGGAATCTCATGTCGCGTGGCGGACAATGGAGTTATTACATTCCATGGTGTGCATTTCGAGTATTCGTCTTACCATCCAGAGTTGTATTTTCAGAAACTAAGTCATGGCTTGGAACCAAAGATTTTGATGCTTTGGTTTTTCTTTTATAACTCAATGTTTGAGTTTTTTTGGTCTATCTATGTCATAGAGTGATTCATTTGCCTCAAATTGATAGTGATTTTCTAGTATAGCTTGGTACAACGGGTGTCTTTGCCCCAACGTTGATGAAGATCAAGCGGTTCTTTTCTTGGAGAACGAAGGACTTCTTAGCATCTATAGGATGATGCCTCCATCACCATGTCATGGGTTTGGAAATATTTTAGATTTATGGAAGGTCTTTAGCTTATATGCCCTCAAGGTATCAAACAATTGTATCCCATTGAACAATGGGTTTATATTCGGTCTTGTCGTTGACATCCTTGATTTGAAATATAATGCTTGCTCTATTGAGTTCGTCGTTGCATGTTTGTGTGCTGACATGTCTACGAGCTTAACTCATAAGTCATCAAAGCTCACGTTTGACTAATTCTTGACGGTGAAATATGTTGGAGTCATCTTTAGTATAGTACCAAGATTCACTGGGATTTATGATATTTTGGCTAATCTCGATACCATAGTCATCAATGTGACTTGGGTGTCATTTTCATAATTGTGATTCTGAGTACCATAATTATCAAGGTAACTTCGCGTACCTTAATCATCTATGTGACGAAGAGTAATATAGTCATTTGGGCGACTTAGGGTATATGACTAGGGGTACTTAGCCATCTATGTGACTTGGCGGTAACATAGTCATTTGTGTGGCTTAGGGCCCCATAGTCATCTGGGTGACGTTTAGTGTTATAATTATCTGTGTCTTTGGATCCAATATAGTCATTTGTTGGGGGGGTTATACTCTCAAAGTACGTGCATTGACATTTTGATATGAAATTTAATGAGAATTATATTTTTTTATAATTGTTCTTTTAAACTATTATTGAATAATTTATATAAATATATGAAAATTCTATATTCATTAATGAGACTATGACCTTGTATTAGTACGAGATGATTAAAATTATAGATAATGAATAAAATTGTCAGTAATATATTAAAGTATGAAATCTTTAATGAATAGTTACTAGTACGGTTCACTAAGCATTATAAATGCGTGTGATCTAGATCCAGCTCATTGATGTGGATAGATATCTTAGTGAATGTAATTTATATAATAAGATTATATATGACATGACCGATTTGAATCTTGAGAGATCATGAAGTCATATGCATATCTACTGGATATTTTGATTCACTCGTTAAGATTTGTTTGTAAAACGGGCTAGTGAATTTTGTTTTGGTGATTCAGTGATGTAGATGGTTGGGAACATGATCTTGCAAGATTTAGAATCTAAACTTTCCTAACGGATAGTATATTGGTTCCCTTAAGTGATAATTCTGAAACTGAATGGTTATTGAGCTCAAATTTATAATAAGATTATAAATTTTTCATTCACTAGTGGATTATGGATCAAGAGGTATTTAAAGGGGTAAAACACTAATTTTGACCAGCTCTAATTTACGAACCAATTATTAGATAGAACTAAATGAAATGATTATATCATTAGACTACATGAGAATACTCTGTAAGTACATTCTCGAACCACTAAGAGTTTAATTACATATTTATAGTAAAGTAATAATGAAATTAATAAATAAGATTATTTAATTAGTAATCTGGTTTATTGGAGCTTAGAATTATCGGCTCATGGTCCCCAAGTCACTTCTATACTACACAGTGTAGGGTATGAATATTTCAGGACATGACAAAAGGATTGACTTGCAAATAATTTTTTAATCTGGGGCAAATACATAATTATGAAATAATTATGTGTGATTAATTAATTAAAAATTAATTAATTGAATTATTTATATATATAAATATAATTTTTAGAAATTATATATATAAATAATTATCGATTTATTTTTTCAATTATTGATCAGTGAGACAAAATATCAAATTTATACAATTACATAATTAAATTATTATTCATAATAATTTCAATAAACTAAATCTGTTGTTTGTGTAATAGCAGATAATTTAGTTGATAGAAATAATCAGATATGTTAATTTTAAATTAACTGATATCTAGATATTTATTTGATTAAAATAAATATTTTATTTTCAGTAATTGTCAAGTGTTGATCAATGATTGTGAATTATAGATCACCATGGACTGTTGTAGTGCCACGTGACACTATAACAATAGGCGTGTAACATGGGAGTGCCATAGGGCACTCCAGTGTGGCATAACACACAGTATCGTGAGACACTGTGATGGTTTTTACGCCAACTGTAGTGCTGTGTGGCACTACATTTGTGCACGTGATATAGTGGGTCCCACTATATTGAGTAATTTGAAATTAAATATTAATTTTTTAATAATTTTTTAATTATCCTTAAATATTTGATACACCATTATCTAGAAAACAATATAGATATTATTCTAATGGTCTTATTTGATGAATCAGTTCATCAATCAAGAATTGAATTGATAACACAGTTAGTGTCAGAGTATTTTTCTCTACGCTTAAAAGTTAATCAAAACTCTAAACGAATAATCATCGCGTTCTTTTAGAAAATTGTCTCACTAAAATCATTCTCAGTAAATCTCTAGATCTCATGTGTTCAGTACATCTAGAGACAGAAAAAATGTCTTGTAATATTCTACATGCTCACACACGTCCTAGTGCGTTGAGAATTGACTTGGATGATCTTGGTATGATTCAAGAGTCTATTGATCGTTGGAATAGCTTCGTGAGACGGAGTATCGATCGGTTTTGCAAGAATGCTTGATATAGATTACAAGAGGTATATGATTCCTAACCTTGTATGATGTCGATTTAATGTATAAATATATAATGGATCTTGACTTATTGAAAATAGTTTTCAATAAAAAGTTTTTATATAGTTATCGTGGCGTTGCGCAAGTTTTGTTTTGTTAAAAGACTTGATCTTTATTAAAAGTTTAATTTTTAAATGGCCACGCGCCACACTTTTCTGTCGAGCACACGCCATGACGAACAACAAGTGATATCAGAGCGGTTTTTATATATTTATATGTTAAATATTGTGTGGGTTTTCTTACAATATTCATATAAAATGAGATATGTATGAATGAATGGATGGTTATATTTTTTGAATGTATAGAAAATAATAAATCGTTAATTATATGGTGATTATTGGATTAGAATTTGTTCATTTAATTTTTTCTTAGATCTTGTGTAAATCGTTATGGGGCGTATGAATTTTTGTTATATTATTTTGAATATTTATTGTAATGATTGTGATCACGACAAGACGAAGAACGCACAAGACGAATGACAGAGGAAAAAGGAAAGAAATAGGAATTCTTTTAGAATTCCGGCGCTGGCGCTAAAAATTGGGTTTCCAGCACTAGTGCCACCGATTAATGATCACCAGTAATGTCACCGGAATTTACTATTCTGGTGACGTCGCTGAAAACTTGGCGTCGCCTGCGACGGCAGATGACTACCGGCTGTGAGACCGCCAGTGATGGTGGTCAGTGGCAACTGTTGTCACATTTAGATAAGTTTCGCACAAATCATGATACCAACCAACTCTATCACTGTAGAATTTTATGATATCTTAAGTTTATTGATTATCCATATTTAATTTTTAATTTTATATAAATTATAAATTAATAGGTCAATTGGGTTGGACCCAAATTTGACCAAATCAAATAAAGTGTTTATTTGACTAAGTCAAAGTCAACTGTTTTTAAAGTGATAATTATGAAAATTAATTTTAATTAAGAAAAATAGTTTTTCTCTAATTAAATATGATCTTGTTCAAAGTTTGAAGATTATAAAGATGGACATCAAGAGGAGAAGGTAATATTTCAGAAATGTGTATTCTTGAAGTCCACTTTATAATTGTATTTCTTCATTTCAATGGTTATATTTTAGAAATACCCAATAGTTACTTGGTCCATTATTATTTTATTTAATTGTTAAATATTTTTTTAAATGTTATGTTTGATAATATGTCCATGCATTAGTCGATCACATGTCATACATGAAACTCTCACACAGTTTCATTTGATCATGTGGCTTATAAGTAGAAACATGATTAACTAGGATTATCTTAATATCTTTATATGTATTATTTTATGAAATCAATTGCATGTAACCTACTAGGTTTTAATTAGTTAAAACTTGGTAATCACACCACACTCAGGGCCATAATAACCTTTAGGATAATCGACTTTAGTAAAAGAGTTTTATTAAAGTTTGATGAATATAATAAATTAGTTAATCTAAACTCACATAATTATGACTTAGACGTTTTAGAAGGTTAAATGAACTTAGAACAATGAGATTGACATAACTGATTTTTAAATATTCATTGGGTTATTATTTTAACCAATGATTAATTTGGAATTAATCAATTAGTTAAAATGGAAACACACAATCCTAATATAGTGAATGAGAGAATGTTGATATGTCAATGTAACCTATGGTCTCCATCATTAGTACAATACCGTGTGGTGTAGTAAGAGTTTCGAGATGACTTTGTTTTCACCCTCCTAAGAAAGGTTTCGAATTGTACCAATATCAAAGTTGGACTTCTTAAGAAGATAGGAGGAAGTGATGTAGTTTAGTTTTGACCGACCCTTAGACGACATATTTCTAATGAAGTCATGGAATCTGATATGATAAATTACTCTCACAAAGTCACAATTAAGCTTTCATATGAATAGTTATGACTTGACCGAACAAGTGATACCTTATTATTAAAAGAGAAAATATAAAATATTTTATATTTTAATTAATAAGGATGATAAAGTCATATAGACAGTCTAAGACTAATTTGACTGACCCTAAGGTAGTATATTAATCGTTGAGTTTTTTTATCGTGTTTGGTGATTGTTAAATTTATGTGTTTATTACGTTGTATTCATGCATCACGTTTACTTTTCAAAATCTAGATATTTATCAATTATATAGAATCTTGAATGTTTTAAATATTAGTTATCATTATTATATCTATCATGGGTAACCATGTTACTTCTTTACTCGCTCTTGAGATATTGAATGGTGGTAATTTCATATGTTGAAAATCAAATATGAACACAATGCTAATTTGAAAGAATCATAAGTTCGTTCTTACTGAGAAATGTCCTGACGAGCCCGCTACTAATGCCTCTAAAAATGTTGAGGACAAATATGATACTTGGATCATATCAAACAACAAGGCAAAGTATGGAGACTGCCTATGAGATTATGAAATCTCTACAGGTTGAGCAGCAGTCTGATCAAAGTTGTCATGAGGCCACTAGGAGCTATATGATAACTAAGATGAGAAATGGTACTTCTGTGCGAGAACATATTTTGAACATGATCAACATAATGTACGAGGCAGAAGTACATGGGGCGACCATTGATGAGTGGACTTCACTTAGCATTATTTTTAAGTCGCTCACATAAGTTTTTTCTGTGTTCACGACCAACTATGTTATGAACAAGTTGTAACTCATCATGACCCAATTGTTGAATGACTGTAGACTTTTGAGTTACTCAACTTTAGAATGACCAAAGAGGGCGAGGCAAATGTTGTTGAGCAAAAACCTTTTTCCAATATTTTTAAGAAGAAGAAAAACAAGAAGAAAAATGGTAAGGACAAAGGTAAGAACAAGAAAGGGAAGAAAGCCAAGACATCGCCAAAAGCCAAGAAGAACAAGAAAGACAGCAAGCCCAAGGGAAAATGTTTCCACTATGGGGTTGAAGGTCATAGGAAGAGAAACTGTAACAAGTATCTCTTCGAACTGAAAAAGAAATGTATATATGATTTACTTGTACTTGAATCTTGCTTAGTGAAATATGATTTGTCATCCTAGATACTAAAATCAGGAGCCCCAAACCATGTATGTTCTTCTTTGTAGATGCTTGATTCTCAAGAGAGTTGGCTGATGGTGAGGTTATTTTGAGAGTTAGCAGTGGTGCGCTCGTGTCAGTTAAAGCATTAGGTTTAGTCTGTTTACCTTTTGGATATAATTATTTAGTTTTAAACAATGCTTATTATATTCTAGGGTTTTTGAGAAATTTGATTTCTCTTTCATTTTTGTAAGAACAGTTATTCGAAGTTTCTTTTATTAATAAAGAGTTTATTAATTCTAAGAAGGGATTCGATATTTGTCATGCTAAAGTTATAAACGGACTGAATATGCTTAAAGTGACTGAATGCACGTTAAATAATTCTAAATTATTTAAAGTAGTAAAACTTAAAAGTAACAAACGACAAAGAGTTTCTCATGATGATGATAATACATATCTTTGACATCTTAGGTTGGGGCATATTAATCTAGATAGGTTAAATAGATTAACAAAACCTAGTGCTTTGATAGATGAAACCCTAGGGTTTGACACGTTACAGGTCGGGTTGACCCATGAACAGAAAGTAATTCAATTTATTAAAAAATTTAAGGAAGTCACCCACAACCGTTAAGCAAGGGCTGGGTGTCCCCAACCCTTTTTTATTAGGAAAAGAAAAGGCTGTGGGCTTGCCACAACCATAAAGAATAAGCTGGGGTTTCTCCAGCCCATTTTTAAAAATAAGAAAATAATTTTTATTGTTTTATAAATTAATTTAAGATTAATTTTATGAATCAATTTTAAATTAATTTTAAGGATCTTAAAGTTAATTTTAATTTAAGGATTTTCATTAAATTGTTTTGATTATTTTTTGTTTTTTTGGTTAAAATAATTTTAAAATAATTTTTGTTCTCTCAAAGCTGAAGTTGAAAAATGATTAGATAAATCATTGAAAATCATCCGATCTGATCGAGGTGCTGAATACTTGGATTTAGAATTCAATGATTGTTTGCTGGAGTGTGGAATCCTATCGACCTCATAGCACCTGGAACACCACAGCAAAAAGGTGTTGCGGTAAGGAGAAACTGGACCTTATTGGATATGGTTACATCAATATTATTAAGCTACTTATCACTGTCACTTACATTTTGGGGATATGAATTACACACGACTAGATACATTTTAAATGTAGTACCATTTAAGTTTGTAAGTAAGAAAACTTTAAAGTCATGGAATGGCTCCAAATCTAGTTTGCGTCATTTCCGTACATTTGAAGATTCATATTCATAGTCTATGCTTCAAAGACTAGAGATGTGTACTTTTATAGTCATCGATCAAAAAGTGTTTGTGTCGACAAATACAACATTCCTTGAGCATGACTATATTCAAAGCTACAATTCCGTTGATAGGGATAATAAGATATATTAATTTTGAATTAACTGATATCCAGATATTTATCAGATTAAAACAAATATTTAATTTGTAGTAATTGTCATGTGTCGATCAATGATTGAGAATCATAGATCACCATGGACTGTTGTAGTACCACGTGACACTACAGTAGTTGGCGTGTAACACTGCAGTACTATGTGGCACTGCAGTTGTGCACCATTATACAGTGGGTCCCATTGTATTGGGCAATTTGAAATTAAATATATATCTTTAATTATACATAAATATCTTATACGACGTAATCTAGAAAAGATACATATATTATTCTAATGGCCTAAGTTGATGAATCAGCTCTTCAGTTCATCAATCAAGAATTAAATTAAGAACATAGTTAGTGTCAGAGTATTTGTTCTCTACGATTAAAAGTTAATCAAATTTCTAAAAGAATAATCATCACATTCTTTTAGAGAATCATCTTACTAAACTCCTTTTTAGTAAATCTCTAAATCTCTTATGTTGAGTATATCTAGAAACAAAAAAAGTGTCTTGTGATATTCTACGTCCACACACACGTCCTAGGGCATTGAGGATTGATTTGGAAGATCTTGTTGTGAATCAAGAGTCTACTAATCATTGGAATGACTTCGTGGGACAGATGATCAATCGATTTTGCAAGGACGCTTGATATAAACTATAAGAGGTATATGATTCTTAACATTGTATATTGTAGATTTAATGTATAAATATATAATGGATCCTAACCGATTGAAAAAGAGTTTTCAATAAAAGTTTTTATTTAGTTATCTGGGCGTTGCGTAAGTTTTGTTTTATTAAATGATTTGATCTTTATTAAAAGTTTAATTTTTTAAATGGTCACGCGGCTTTCACTTCCGCTGCACGCGCCGCGATGACCAACATAATTTGGGTGACTTTGTATCCTTAGTCATTTGTGTGACTTTGTGTATCATAGTCACTTTGTGTGACTTCTAGTGTATAGTCATATATGTGGCCGTCGTAGTCATCTGGTGACTTCAGGTACCATTAAATATTATAGTGATCATTTTACCTTATGTAAGATCTTTTCTCCTACTCGTCTTAGGTAAGTTATGATGTCTTGGCAACTGTGACCATAATTAAAGTACTTCGTCCAAGCATCTCATGTACTTAGGTGCCATGAAATATTATTGTGGTCTTTTACCCTAGGTAGGGTCTTTTTCTAATCATCTTATGTGATATGATCCTCATTAGGCCGTCTCTTTGGGAGGTCTTTTTTCCCTTCGTAGAGTCTTTTTCCAAATCATCTTGTGCTATAAGGATGCCTCTTAGCCATGGTTTTGGGTGAGGTCTTTCATCCGAGGGATCAATGTTCTCGGGCACATGAAATATTATGTAGGGTCTTTCTCCTAATCATCTTTGGTGAGAATGAGGCCTCATCTACCCGTGGTGAGAGCTTCCATCCGAGGGTTCCACGACCTCGGGCGCCCTATGTAGGGTCTTTATCCAAATAATCTTAAGTGAAATGAGGCCTCATCTATCCATGGTCTAGGATGAGGTCTTCCATCCGAATGTTCTATAAACTCGGGTGCCACAACATATTTTCGTTATCATTTTTCCTAATGTAGGGTCTTTTCTCCAGATCATCTCAAGTGATAATGATGCCTCATTAGGCCGTCACCTTGGTTGAGGTCTTTCGTACGAGGGTTCTATGACCTCGTGCCTTTATCCATCGTGTCATCTTCCATGACATCTTATGTACTGCCTGATCCCTCATTCTCTTGAAATGGTTTCATCTCCTTCATAAAGTCAATGAGTACTCGAGTCTTGATTGCAATTCAGGGTTCATATCTGATGTCGAACTCACTTGACTCCGGAGAAGTCATCCATGAGACTGAGTATCTCGTGACCCCACTATAACATTCACTAATTGATCTATATAAACCCTCCATTTTTCGTTCTTCTTCATTTCTACCACCATGTTAGCTAGTCAGGCATGGTAGTAAACCTCTTAGGTCTTGGTAAATTATGCTTGATATCTTCCAGTAGCATTTATGTAACCTGTGACTTCTACGGTCTTGATAATTATGTTTGCTCTCTCGTGGGAGCAATGGCGTAATTTGTGGCTTTTGGTTCTTAATAAATCATGCTTGCTCTCTCGTGGGAGCACTTACATCATGTAACCTCTCGAGTCTCGATAATTATGTTCGCTATCTCGTGGGAGCGTTTACATATTTTGTGACCTCTCGGGTCTTGATAATTATGTTCGCTCTCTCATGGAATTGTTTGCATATTTTTTGATCTCTTGGGTCTTTATAATTATGTTTGCTCTCTCGTGGGACGGTTTGCATATTTCATGACATATCCGATCTTGATAATTATGTTTACACTCTCGTGGGAGTGTTTGCATATTTCGTGAGCTCTCGTGTCTTGATAATTATATTTGCTCTCTCGTGGGAGCATTTTAACCGCACTTATATATTCCTAGTAAACAAAGAGGCTTGTATTTATCACATTAATAATTTATAAGATGAGTTCACATAAATGACACAACTTCACATTCATATCTAAAATGTTGTGAGTTCTGATCACACCACTCATAAATTTTTTAGAATTTGTAAATTTGATAAAAATAATTTTTCTACTCTTATAATTTTATTATTTCCTTTAGTACAAGTGGTGGACCTGACGTTTGCATTGTTGTGAATGTGTTTAGGTAATTCGGGTAATGATTATGATGGCTTTTGAGTAATTTCGCTGGTTTTGATTTTGACTTAGTCTGACGGTCGTTGGATCAAGCGGTTCGATCATCATTTGCTGAGCCCTTCCTTTTCTTTCTACGTTTTGGCCTTCCTTTAGGTGAGTGGGTTCCATTTATTTTTTCTTTACTATAGAAGTGGCTTGCGTCTTCTGTTCATTTGTCTTCTCTTCTCAAATGAACAGCACAGACAGAATGGGAAGTTTACGGAGAGGGATTTGGTATGATTTTATTGTTAGTTTTATATCTCCATTAAAGTGGCACACATATCACTTATCTTAATTTTTTTTAAATATAATAATATTAACTTCTAATCATAATTGATCAAGAATAAAAAAAAATCATGAAGAATAATCAGAATAAAATTATGTTATTATTGTGCAAATTGAGAAGAATTCTTTATTGTCCGGCATGACATATGTATGGCCATAATAGTTTTGTAACTTGGTGTGAATTATGTAGTAATTGTTTTTCATGCCTAATGTCGAACACAATGGATTTTTACTTATAGCCAATGAGGTCAATAATTTGAATTTAGTAAGCCCTCAATTGGCGTTAATTTGTTATGTGCTTTTGAATACTATCTTCAAGTGAATTACATGTTGGGCATATTGATTTCAAGACAGATAAAATTTCGTATGTTCTATAAAGCATGTTTCTTTGAAAGGGAAAGCCATATCATGGTCTGCTTCTAGAAAGATTAGTTTTTTTATTTAGCTTGATGATGTTTTGGCTATTCATATTTGACTACCTATTTTAAGTTGTTTGATTTTCTCATATTACTGGTATAAGATTATTGGGATTACAGTGACTAACATTCCACATTGTGTTGTAATCTTACATATTGTATTTGTATGTGTAATTGCTAGTTTTATTCATCAATGCATGACATTTGTGAGAAGAGTTATATATGAATATGTGATCCGGTTAGGTTAAAATATCAAGCATGTTCATAGTTTGAAGGTTAATATAAAGTTATAAACTTTTGAGTATTGATCTTCGATATGCAATGGCAATTATGATTTTAGCATATTCGATTCTAGTGTTATATCCATGCATTTGTTATAAAAAAAATTGTATGGATAGATTTACTTTTAATACTGTATGGCATTACCAACATAAAGATTAATAAGACATTTGATGTCATTACAAAGTAGTGATTTTTATATGACTTAGGAGTAGCCACATCATCTTAAGGCATACTAGTAATCACATGAGGAATTATAATTATGTTTTTACGGCATGTCTCACATTGTAATTAATTCATGAGAGTAATAACTTGGCCTTACATGAAAGTTGTTATTTTTGTGATTTAATTATAATAAGGTAATAGATTGACATTAAATAATGTATTTTCCTAGGCCCATAGGTATAGAATAGTATTATTCTTGATGCTTCATATTAACTTGTCTTATTATAAAGTTAAAGTAAATCCATGCATTTTGCAACTTCTACCCCCCACAAGAAGGATTGAATTGACTATTTACTGCTAAATTGACATTGAGTGATTTAGAATAAAGTTTTAGTTTCATAGTATGAAAGTAAGTATATTCCTTGGTTATTTGCAGTTATTTCTACTGCTTTTGATGTATCTTATTTTCCAATACTTACTGGTGATAATTATTCTAATTGGAAAGAAATTATTATTTTTACTTTTGGGGACTTGGTGCTTCATTTGGACTACCCACCCACTCCCACGAAATTCAGTACGCCATAGGTGGAAGAAGAATGTGAGTGGTGGGAGTAATCTAATGGCTTAAGTAAGATGTTCATTATGTCTCATGTGAGTAGGAGCATTAAGGGCTTCATTCCTGAGTGCTCAAAGGTCAAAGATTTACTAAATTCCATATAAGAATAATTTGTTACTTCCGATAAGGCAATGGCTAATACCCTCATGAAGAAGTTTTCGAAAAAAATCATTTGATCATTCTAAAGGTATGCGTGAACATATTATGAAATTAGGGGACATTGCTGCTCAATTAAAGTCTCGAAAGGTTGATATTTCTAAAACATTTCTTGTTCATTTCATACTTTCAAGATATTCTATGCCACACATAAGAAAACTTGGTCCATAAATGAGCTTCTGACTATGTGTGTTCAAGAAGAAGAGAGACTAAAACATGAGAAGGTAGAAACTGCCCTTCTGATAACTCATGATAATGGAAACAATAAGAAAGATAGAGATGCATTGCAACTAAAGAAGAAAGGAAAGAAGCTGATGAAGCTTCATGGTAATAAGATCGCTTGCTTCTTATGCAAGAAAAAAAGGGCACGTAAAGAAAGACTGTCAGAGGTATAAAACATGTTTCTTGGTTGAAATTCTTATGATCTAATTAAGATAATAAAAAGGGTACACGATTGACAAACCCACCGTGAAGTTCCTACAAGACCATCAAGTTAGGCTGTTGGCCCTGTTTCTTAGTGGCTCTGTAAACTATGATCACATGATAGGATCTTTATGTGCTCCCTGGCCAAGAAATTCGAAATAGCGGCATAAGTTTTGTTTTCCTTAAGGGAGGTATATTTCTTTACCTTTATTTGTTTGGGATGTTGTCAGAGCATTTGTGACATTTTCTTACTAAAAAAAATATGTACGTTGGTTCAGTGGCAAACTCTGGCTGATGCTGCTAAAGGTAAGCCATGCTATTGGAGGTTTGTCTTGCTGCAATTATCTGTCGAACGATCTGAAGTTTTATTAGATGAAAATGGAGTGACAAGTGCAGAAATTGAGGTTCTTTTGGAGGAATCATATGAGCTTGTTGATGAATCTGTATCAAATTATCCAAATTATTACAAGTTAAAGAATTGAATTATTGTGCTTGTGCATCTCATGTAGGGAATTTGGATTAGCAACAATTTTGCATTTGGCTAGTTTTTCATAACATTTCATAGTTGAATTCATAACTGTTTCTTTTACCTTTTGTGGTTTTGATCGTTGCCTTTGGTATATTTTTCTGATATTTTCTTCAAATCCAAATTGGAAACATTTTATTCTGACCATATGTAATGTTTTGATTGCAGTACTTATTAAGAGGCAACGTACTTGATTGGATATAGAGAAATGATTTTTCAAGGTTTTATTGAATGTGCCCAGCTTGCTTCTTTGGCCTTTTTAGTTAGATTTTCTCTTGTTGAATGATTGAGTAAAATGATGAATATATGCAAGATATAGTTAGATATATGGTATTGCATATTAACATATTCTGACTATTTAAACTGTGCCTAGCTAGAAGCCTCATTAGTTTTACTGCATGACTATTATGGTTGAAATGCGATTTGAACGAGGGAGGGGGTGATGCAATTTTGCATATGCTAAGTTATGTGTGTTTAATGTAGTTCTTATAAGCTTGTGTCAAACACATTTAACTGCATGTTACTGTGATGTTAATTCTGTAAGCATTTTCCTACCGATTTAATCTTATTTTCTTATTTGACCATCATTCTTCCATCAACTAATGCACAAGGAGTGAACTACATGCTAAACTCCAAACTTTGATAGTAGATTTAGTATCAAATATCCTAACGGTTTTAAGTATCCCATTACATGGTATGTATTTTTCATTGTAATCCTTATACTTCCATGCAATTCTTATTTAATCTATTTTCTTTTTCTTCTTTTTAGGGGTGAGGGAATGTATGAATTTGAAAGGCTGAGTGTTGCTATGAACATTCTCTATAACTTAAGCTTTATTTTGGTATTATAAGATATAATTATGACATCATCATTTTTATATCTTGATTCACCACATTCAGGATATTTTCCTTTTCCTTCATTCGCTTTCCAGAATAAAACACAATCTTATTTACAAGAATGAATGGTGTCATATCCCAACCCTAAGTCTCTTTTTTGGCCTTCATAGTAAGAGAGAGAGAATAAGAGAGAGATGGGGGAGAGAGTGAGAGTGAGAGAGAGGGAGAGAGAGAATGAGAAAACAAGATAGAGACATAGAGAGAATAGAGAGAGAATAGAGATAGAGGGGGGAGATGGAGAGTGAGAGTAAGAAAGAGATAGAGAGAGAGGCAGAGAAAGAGAGTGAGTGAATGAATGAGGGTAAGAGAGAGCGAGAGAGAGAGAGAGAGAGAGAGAGATAGGGAGAGAGAGAACAAAAGAGAGAGATATGGAGAGAGAGAATAAAAGAGAGAGATAGGGAGAGAGACTTCACAATAAAAGATATGCATCAACTCCAATGATTAAGCACTTTGATATGCATCAACTTCACAATAAAAGATATTGAAGTATACTTTTGACAACCGGGACAAAGTTCTTCTTCGGCTTCACTAAATAAATCACTAAATTTGTCTAACGTCTCTACATTTAGATTTATTCTAGCAGTATTATCCTCTCCAACTCATTCACCATCTATCTCCATCCCAACAAATCACACATGTTATCTAACATTTCTCTCATCTCATCACCATCATCATCATCATCACCACCAAGGTGAGATGTAGTACTATTCATCTCCATTTTTGGTGAATGGTGATATCTTTGTATCTCTTCACCATGAAACACCCAATGAGCATAGCTCAATGCCATTTCATATTGGCACAAATGTACTTTAACTTCTATTAAAGACAATTGTCTTAAATTAAGATACTTTTTACATGGACAACGAGTTTTCCCCTCTACTTTGAGATAATTACTGACCACGCTCATAAACTGTGAAATACCATCAATATACTCCTTGGACTATCTATTAGGATTTTGTATCCAACTCTTATCCATTTTTTGTAACTCTATAAATTAAATAATTATTTAGAGAAACTCTCAACAAAATATCCCTAAATTAAAGAGATTAAAATGCAAAGTTAATTAAGAGAGAAAGAGAAATCAGAAATAAATATTATTCAAGTGAATAATAAAAGAAATTATTACAAATAGAAGAAATATGTTCACATATTTTTCTTAACATCGCTAAACCATTACTTGTTATAAATTTTATATTTGTACTAATACATACTGTTATTTTGTATCAATACTAATTAATCTCGTGTTTAAGATATTTTGTTATTCTTGATGCACATATTTCTAGCTGTCATCAACTCTACGAAATATTTGACACCCCCCCCCCCAGCCCCCACGCTTTTTCCTCTCTCTCACAGACACTCCACACATTGATCGAGCAATTCATGAATTAGACTAAAATATTTTGAATTAGGCAACCATTTCATCCTATTCAATTCTCCCACCCCAAACCCTTTAAACGAGAAAGTCATTTCATACTACCGTTTTCAAATTATAGTAATTACATTTACTATAAAATAGCTTGAAGTTGAACTTAGTTTCTTTGAATCTTGTATGGAGGTAGATGTATTATGATGAATTATGCCAAGAATCATCTGATTGCTTTATCTTCCATGAGGTTTTCAGTTTAGCTAAATATTATATCATCAAACGCAGGTTCAAAATCGCTATAAGATGAAGAAAGATAATGTGTTGGGCATCAAAACACCTGCTCTAAAAAAAATGATATCAGACAACGACTGCCATAATATACAGGGTTGTTGATCACTGGTGGAAGATGCAGCAAAAACTGCTGCTTATAAAGTTTATGATGTAGAGAATAAATCATATTTGGCTACTAAAGCAGTGAAGGAGGCAGAAAGATTTTCAAAGATGGCAGAATCCAAAATTCCAAACATAATCAACAAAAATTTAACATAATCAGAAATCAAAGAATAACTAAAATTTTTAGAAAACTCAAAATTTCAAAGAATCGACAAAAACATAAAACACACAAATTCGGGAACATAAAACACACAATTTCAAAGAACCGACAAAAACATAAATCACACAATTCCAGAGAATCGACAAAAGAATAAAACACACAGTTGAGTTTATACTCTCAATGTAAGCTACAGAAAGAATTCCCCGAAGGGTTATGAATGCACCATAAAAAATAGAGATATACAGAGTTGGAATGTCACAATATATTGGGTTGATGAATGTAAACCATAAAAATAGAGAACAAATAGAAACGAAATTAACATACCTAAAATCACAGACCTGACTCTCAAAATCAGCTCTAAATGATGATGACGAGCTTCGAAGCTAACTGGGGAAGCTCGTTCCGGAAGCTTGGCGTGAAGCTCACCATGAAAGCTCACCTGGAAAATGAATTGTTAGTGACGATCGATGACAAACGAAAGAGCTTTGTCGCGTGGGGAGTGAATCGGGAAAGGCTTTGTATCGTGAGGGGAAGCTCTCTATCACGGGGCAGGGGGCAGGGGGTGAATGGGGAAGTTCTATGTTGAGGGTTTCTTTTGTTTTACTAAACCGTTGTTAAAACGAAGGTGTTTTAACAAGGCTAAGGAAACCTTTACTGACAAAATCAAACATTCGTCTCTAAAAGCACAACTTTTACCGACCAATTTATTATTTTTCCGGTAAAAGTTATCCTTTTACCGACGAATTCAAAACACTCATCGCTAAAACGCGTGGAAAATAGGCGGGTTTCCTTCCCGGTAAAATATATTGCAACGCGTAAGAAAGGCATCGCAGTAGGTTTCCTTTGGTGATCAACTTTCTAGTTGGTCACTAAAAATGGGCCTTTCGCAACTAATCTTCTTTCGTGGCTAAAGATGGTATTCTTGTAGTGCTGATATCATATTCGCAGTGGGCATGCTAGGCAGATACCAGAGCAATCCTGGTATAGAGCATTGGACGGCTACTAAAAGGGTTATAAGGCACTTGCAAGGAACCAATGACTACATACTTACATACAGACACTCTGATCATCTGGAAGTGGTTGGATATTCAAATTCAGATTTTGATGTACGTGTAAACACAAGAAAATCAACTTCGGGATACGTTTTCCTTCTTGCTGGAGGTGTGGTATCTTGGAGAAGTCTCAAGTAAAGAATTGTTACTTCTTTTACCCTGGAAGCAGAGTTCATTGCATGCTATGAAGCTGCTACACATGCATATGGTTAAGGAATTTCATTAAGGGTCTCGAAATCGTCGATTCCATAACTAATGAGACCTATAAAGATCTATTGTGATAATTTGGCTGCAGTTTTATTCTCCAAGAATAATAAGCAAATCACAAAGAATAATAGAGAGAATCTGTAGAAGAAAACTGCAGGCGAATTATCACAATAGATCTTTATGGGTCTCATTATGGAATCGATGATCTTGAGACCTTTAATGAAATTCCTTAACCATAATGTCTGTTAGTAGCTGTATAGCATGCAATGAACTCTGTTTCCATGGTAGAAGAAGCAACAGTGGTTTGCTTGGCACTTCTCCAAGATTTATGGGTTTATTATTTATCTTTTTCTTCTCTTCTACACTCATTGGGTCTGAGCAGAAGATGTGGGTAGGTTTGCGGGGAGAGGATATCTCTCATTTGCTTTGATTTTTTACTTGTTTTTCTAAATTCTTCTACCACGCGGGGCATGGATCACCGCAGAGAGGAGGGTGTCACTGTGGGCTGAGTTGGTTGACGGGTTTCTCTGGGGGTCAAATGTGTTCTCATTTATATGAGGTCTTTTTCTTTGTTTTGTTTTGCCTCTACCTCTGTAAAAGGGTTTAATTTCTGGTTATGCGTTCGGTAATGTTATGGGGATTTTTTTTCTTTCTAGCCATTTTCTAATATATGTTTGTTTGTGGTTTTTTATTTCTGAATTTTGACTCTGATTTTGTTGATATTGGATTTTGATTATGTTAATCTAATATTAATGTTAAATGAATATGTTGTTGGCTTTAATTTCTGGTGCATCTACAGTTTGGTTTCGTGGCTAAATTTTTTATTATGTTAATAACTTAACCTCTTTGATAAGGGTAATATGTCTAATCTTATTATTGAGAATAAATATGTCTTTAAGTCTTTGATTATTGAGTCTACTAGTTCTTAGACTATTTTTTCTTGCTAATATCCCCTTCTATGAGTTTGTAAGAGAATGATTCTATTTTATTAAATTGATTCGTGTAGATGGTTCATTACCTATACAAATTTTGTGTTGGTGCCAAATAGAGGTAAAAATAAAGTCTCTTGATATTTTGTTCTCATTCTGAAATATTTATAAGTTCTTTTTCCCAGAAACTCTCGATGATTTTTGGTATCACAAGAAGAAACCTTTGTGCTGGTGGAAGTACTTTCACAGAGAGCTTGGGAATGAGAAATTTAAACTTGGTATGATGAGGTATCATTTCTTGATGCTGGATGAGTTTGCAAGTTAGAATTAGTTTATGGTTGGGCTTGTGTTCATTGTGTCATTTTCTGTTTTTTTTGTTAGGTGCTCATTTCTCATGTGATTAGTTTTCTATAATAGGTATGTGGTGTTGGAACTGTAGAGCAATAATGAAAATTGAAATACTTGGATTACATTGTAAGATATCGATTACAACCAAATAATTATAACTGAATGATTACAGAATAATTAAATGAAAAATTATTGACAGGAAAATAGAAAATTAAATTGGTAATAATGTCCTAAAAATGAATTTTCACATTCCACAGTCTGCAGGATACAACCACCGTGACCGAAGACGTAGTAAACGAATGCTTCGATCTTCAAAGAACTGGATAGAGGATATATTCTTTAGAAGTTCTCTTTATTTAAATTTCAAGAATGACATCTGCTAGACCTAAGTCTTTCATGTCAAAATTAGAACTCAACATCTTCTTGGTAGAAGATATTATATCCTTATTTGTTCCCATCATGAGCATGTCATCTTAATATAAATATACTATGACAAACATGTTACTAGTACCTTTAATGTAGACACATTTGTCACACTTGTTTATCGAGAAGTCATTCAAGAGCATAGTGTGGTCAAACTTTTCATGCCACTGTTTCGGAGCTTGTTTTAATCCGCAAAAGGGATTTGACAAGCTTACACACCTTACGTACTTGGCCCTTGACCACGAACCCTTCTGGTTTTTTCATGTAGATTTCCTTATCCGATTCTCCATATAAGAATGCAATCTTAACATCCATTTGGTGAATTTCCAAATTATGCAAAACTACTAGTGCAATCAGTATCCTGATAGATGTGATTCTTGTCACTGGAGAATAGGTACCGAAAAAATCTATACCTTCCTTTTTGTGGGTATCCCTTAACTACCTACTGAACTTTTTACTTTTCAATACTACCATCAGCTCTTAGCTTTCGTTTAAAGATCTATTTACAGCGTATTGATTTATTCCTAGGAGGGAGATCAACCAAAATCTATGTGTTATTTGCATAATGGAATCTCATTATCGACTGCTTCCTTCCAAAAAGGAGCCTCAGGGTTGGACATTGCCTCCTTATAGGTTTGAGGTTCGGAATTTGTCAGGTATGTTAAAAACTCTAGACCAATTGAGGTACTCGTTGTAGCTCCTTTACTTCTTCTAAGCTTAGGTTCAGATTCTTCATCATTGTGAGCTTTAGAAGAACTTTCTTATAAACCTCATTTGGCAGTTTCACTGTATTTTCAGCCTATAAAGATGTTGAAAATGGTGAAGTTCTCTATATGGGGAACGCCTTAGAGGCTGTTGTTCACATCTGCAAAAGAACTCACTCTCCTCGATGTTTTGCACGTCCCTGAAATTAGTAAAAATTTGGTTTCAGGATCTCTTTTATGTAAGAGTGGATTTAAACTTGTCTTTGATGTTGAAAAGTTTATTATGACTAAGGGAGGAATGCTTGTTGGGAAGGGTTATAGTTCTGATGGTATCTTTGAACTTAATGTGTCTGCTGTAACTATTGCTATTATTAATGAGAATTCTACATCTTCCATCTATATCGTTGAATTGTCTAATATTTGGCATGCTATATTTTTTCATTTAATTGTTCTGTAATCGTCCAGTTGTAATTATTCAGTTGTAGTCGTTCTATTACAATCTAATCTAAGTATTTTATTTTTCATAACAGTCCAACAATCTAAGTTGAATTTTCACCCTCCACAGTTTGCTTGGAGGCTACGGTGAACGTCTCTGCATTATACAACCACCGCGATCGAAGACGTAGAAAACCAAAACTTCGATCCTCATAGAACTGAATAGTATTTTCTTTCTCCCTTTCTGACTCACGGAAATTGACAATAAAAATTGGACGAAAAATTTACTAGTTCTCTAATGTATGTGTAAGACTGGGCTTTTCTAGTTAGTATACTAGCTAGTTAATAGTGTTTTCCTTCTTTCATAATTAATTTGATTAATATTACTCCATTTTAGGCGATTATAGTATATGCATTATTATATGGCTATATATTGTTGTTTTGTCAAAAAACATAATGTTTGTGGTAGCTAAAGAATTATATCTTGAGCATATTGCTACAATTTATTTTAATTCACCTTTTTACAAAGAGAATCATGTTTAAGAGGTCATTATATTAATAATCTATGTCTTTTCTTTCATTATATGTATACAAAAAACATGGGATTTATTATTACCCCCCCCCCCCCCCCCCCAACTCCCTGTAACTAGTGTAAACGGAGTTTTCTATTAGATTGAAAACTCATAATCTTAGAATAAGAAAATCCCTTCCTCCTTATTCCCTTTTGCCTCTTCTATTATAATTAAATCCCAAACCTTTTTTACTCTTTAACGATCAATTACAAAATATCGATACTTTGTTCTCTTACTCTCATAAATCTAAAAATTTTATATATTTCAGAAAATCATTTCATTATCGACATTTCAGTTTGAAGTATTGATTTCGTTCTTTCCCTTTCTTGGGTCATTAAACTTGTTATTGGTAAGTTTACTTCTCTTCATGTTGAATTATACACATATAAAATTTTATTAGTTTAGTGTCATATAATATAGAGTTTAAAAAATATATAAATATATAAAATGGTTACTGTTTTATTTATATAGAAATAATTTTTGTTGTAGATTACTGGTGAAAATTCTGACAGTAGAGAGAAACGTTTTTCTTTTACTAAGAAATTATTGATAAAAGCTTTTGAAAAAATTATTACTAATATATATATATATATGACAATATCTTACTTGTGTAAAAAATTTCTAATTTTACAAACTCATGTGCATGGTCAAAACAGTTTTCAGATCTCCTTCAGAAACTTAAATATTAGGAGCAGACCACTTCATCTTCATGGCTTCATTTCCAGCATAAATTACATCATTTTTGACCAAATATTTTACAGTAGTTTATTATCATATGTAAATATAGTTCTGTAAAGTTTCGTAATTTTTAGATAAAATATGGTATACCATATGAGTAGTTAAACTTATAACCAGAGTTTTGTTTTACTGCGAGACAGACCCTAGCTGATGTCGATTTTTCAATACGAGAATATTTTCAAAAATTATAAAATTTTAAATCAAGATCTATGAGACATGGGTCAATGTTCAGAACTAATATTTGTAATTTTTTAAGTTTGGTACAATTTTAATGAATTTTGAAAACCAGACATTCAAATTGTATTTTTTTCGTTAGTGTTTGAAAACATCTAGGAATTGAATTTTTCTCTTTTATCCTTTCAGGACTTGAACTTAAGAAACTTACAGAGTTATATAAAATAAGTGAAATCTTACATATTTAATTGCATAGTTGCTTTCCTTTGTTAGAAAAATATGGATTTAACTTTGATTTTCTCTTCCTTGCTTGGTTGTTTTGTGATGTATTCGTTGGACTGTTATGATGTACCCTGAATGATTATGTATTCGATGTTTCTAAAATTTGGTAAAATAATGTGATATAAGATATGAAAGACTACTTTATGATCACGAAATGTAAAATATTGTGCCGTTAGAGTCACGTACCCACCAAACCTCTATATGTTTTACCTCATCTTTCGGGAGAGGGTCTGTGAATATGCTATGGTTAATTTTTTGGTAAGGTAATTTATTGCAACTGGTTCCACCTCTTCGAAGGTGCGGATTGGTACTCGTGAGAAATGTCACTTGTACATACCTTACAAATCTCTGAAAATATTATGGTTAGTTATGTGGGAAGGCAATTATTGCAACAGCTTCCACCTCTTTGAAGGTGCGGAATGGTACTCATGAGAAAGCTCACTTGTATGTACCTTACAAACTAACAACTTACCAACGGGTAATCTTTATTCTGCTTCAGGTGTGATGGTGAGCTCTAACGGAAGTTGGCCAACGTCTCTGTAAGAAAAGTTATGAACGCTCTGAATGAACAATAAGGGTGTAAGTAATATTCTGTATGATAGAATGGTATGTGTTGTATGTGATTGCTTGTGTGTGAGATTATGGATGAGTGGTTTTACTTACTTAGTATATTTTTATACTCATTCCAATTTATTTTACAATTTTTTGGACGATATAACATTCATGAGAGTCATCGAGTCGTATTTAAGAGTCTTAGTAATTGTTTATTTGATATTGGGTTTTATTTAAGTTAAATCGTGATACTTCAAACATGTACTCTTGGGTTCTTGAAAATTTTATTAAGTAAAATTTTTTTTTATGTAATTAGGAGATTGAGAAGGATTTGATTTTCTATATTATATTATCATATTTAACGTGAGTTTGTTTTTTAAAAAATTGAAAATTCACCTAGCTTCCGTGATATTTTTGGCAAAATATTTAACCAAAACTTGGTCAATTTTTTGGGATATTACAGTTGGTATCAGAGCGATTACGGTTCTCTAGACAAAGGTTTTTGCTAAAAAAATTTCTGAATTCTCAATTTAATTAATGAACTTTTTTATGAATTTTTTTTATGCATTTTAAGAGTTCGTGCCAGAATTTAGTGTTTTGATGTGTCTGTAACAATGATACAATATTAAATTATTGATATGTGATCCTTGAATGATTTGTATGTTTGTTTTAGCTATGAGTTTTTTTTAACTACCCTAGATCGACTGTTAATGACAAAGAAATTTCTGACGTGGAGTCCAATTTCTCCCTACATCCTACGCGATTTACAAGAAAGATGTTATTGGGTCCAAATCATAGACGACCGATTAGAGTATAGAATCCACAAATCGTCAGGTGGGGAGCACATAATTGTGCTTCAGCACCGCACATAGAGGGGCAATATCCTCTTGTAGCTAGAGTTTTTCCCTGAGAGGTGGGAATTCGACATTTTTCAGCGAGGCATAATGACGTTGGGGATGAGCCAATTGGATCTAACGCTGAGGAAGTTACCCAACCCTTATGTTTAGCTCCTAGGAATTCATGAGCTGAGATTCAGGTGCCTGTCATTAAGGACTACACGCCTGGTTACGGTCCCAGGACGTACATTATCCCAAAAGCCCTAGGTCCACAAGAAGGTGTAGAGGAAGATCCAAGAAAATACCTAGATGAAGATTTTCATTGAGATTTATGATTTCTAAGGATAATATTAAATATAAATTCTTTATATTATTTACCTTAGAATAAGTAGTTCTCTTAGTTTCATCTAGTACGTACCTTTTATCGATAAGTTAAATTAGACGACTCTGGTTAAGGCTATAGGAGCATGTTTTGTGATAAAATCAAGCATTTTTTGAAGACTGTCCAGGGATGAAGGACAAGCCTAATAGGAAAAGGATCGGGAACATACCCAAAGCACAAGGGAAGGTTTAGGACATGACTAAGACTGATATGGAAGACACTTTGAATGTGGTATCAGGTACACTTCTCATTCATGGAGTTACCATATTTGTATTGTTTGATTCTTGCTCTAAGCATTATTTTATTTCTGCTAAGTTCTCTAGGAAGTGGAGTGTGGAGATTGTACGTCTTGAGGTTAAGCTTTGTGTGTCCACCCCTTCGGGTGGTATTCTGTATACAGACAAGGCCATCAAATCTTGTTCTGTAGCGATTGTTGATAGAGTGTTGTATGACACTCTTACTCTTTTAAGTATGCATGACTTTGATGTTATTTTTTGTATGGATTGACTAGCTTCTAACTACGCCAATATTCTTTGTCGTAAATGAGAGGTAATGTTTAACCCCCCAGATATGTCAAGTTTCAAATTTAGAGGATCGCATTTGCACACAGTACCTCGAATCATATCATCTCTACAATCTAAACGTCTGATTACCAATGGTTATTGGGGCTACTTGGCTAGCGTGTTGGACATGCGAGAGGGTGAGTTAAAGCCGAGCAGTATCAAGGTAGTTAAAGATTTTCTGGAAGTCTTTCCTGAGACATTGTTAGGCGTACCACCTGTTAGAGACGTGGACTTCAACATTGAGTTAATTCCTGGAATAGCCACAATATCTAAGGCCCCATATCGAATGATTCCTTCAGAGATGAAAGAACTTAAGGAGCAACTGCAACAATAATTGGATAAGGGTTTTATTCACCCCCAGTGTCTCATCCTGGGGTGCGCCCATTCTCTTTGTAAAGAAGAAAGGTGGCTCTATGAGACTTTGTATCAACTATAGGAAGTTGAACAAAGTTGCCATTAAAAATAAGTACCATCTACCGCACAGAAGATTTTTTCGACCAACTTCAAGGAGTTTGTGTTTTCTTAAAAATTGGCTTGCGGTTCGGGTATCATCAATTGAGGATAAAGAAAGAGGATATACCAAATATTACCTTTCGTACTCATTATGGGCATTACGAGTTCCTAGTCATGCCCTTTGGTTTGAGTAATGCCCCTGCCGCATTTATGGACTTGATGAATCAAGTTTTTCGTGACTTTTTGGATAGATATGTCATTGTTTTCATAGATGAAATTCTTATCTACTCCAAGTCCAAGGGAGAACACGAGGAACATCTCAAAATCACACTTTAGATTTTAAAGGATCAGAGGTTATATGCCAAGTTCAGTAGGTGCGAGTTTTGGGTATCTAAGATTACCTTTTTGGGACATGTAGTTTCTAAAAATGGTATATCAGTGGATCTGAAAAAGACAGAAGCAATAACAAACTAGAATCATCCAACTAATGTTAAGGAAATTAGGAGTTTCCAAGGTTTGGAAGGGTATTATCGGAGGTTGTGGAGGGATTCCCCAAAATTTCTGCACTGTTGACCAAGTTGATAAGGAAGAATGCACGGTACAGTTAGTCAGAAGAACGTGAGGCGAGTTTTCAAGAACTCAAACAAAGATTGGTGACAACACCAGTTCTTACCCTATCTTCAGGGAGTGATGATTTTGTTATATTTAGTGATGCGTCACATGTTGGCTTGGGTTGTGTGTTGATGCACCATGGAAAAGCCATTGCCTATGCTTCTCGATTTCTAAAGGGTTATGAGCAAAACTACCCAACCCAAGATTTGGAGCTTGCAGTAGTAGTTTTTGCTTTGAAAATTTGGCGTCACTATCTCTATGGATCGAAGGTAGAAATATTCATAGATCACAAGAGTCTAAAGTATATGTTCATGCAGAAAGAGCTTAACATGAGGCAACGAAGATGGTTAGAGCTTGTTAAGGATTATGATTGCGTCATTAATTACCATCTTAGTAAAGCTAACGTAATAGAGGATGCCTTTAATAGGAAAATTGATGTTTCCAGCACTCTTATTAGTTCTCAACAATCTATTCAAAATGATATCGAGAGGTTCAGAATGGAAGTCTTTGTTCAGGGTGCTACAATGAAGCTCTCTCATTTACAGTCAAACCTACACTTCAAGATAAAATCCGTGAAGCCATTAATAAAGATCAGAGCAAAGCTGGAATGTGTTGAGAAAGACATACTAACTAAAGTGCACAATACTCCTTATCCTATTCATTCGGGTAGTACGAAGATGTATCATAATTTAAGACAACACTTTTGGTGGAATGATATGAAGCGTGATTTAGCGAAATTCACGGACCAGTGTCTAACTTGCAAACAAGTGAAGGCTGAGCGCCAGCATCCGTCTGGCCTTTTGCAGCCTCTAGAGATACCCGAATGGAAATGGGAACATATTTCGATGGATTTGTATCAAGATTTCCAAGGATAGTGAAAGGATATGATACAATTTGGGTTATAGTCGATCGATTGACTAAGTCTGCACACTTCCTGCCAGGTCGTGTGACATTTTCAGTAAAAGACTGGGTGAAGTTGTATGTGAGAGAAAATCGTCAGACTACATGGTGTACCTGTATCCATTGTATCATATCATGATCCAAGATTTACCTCCAAGTTTTGGCATAGTCTTCAAGAAGCTTTGGGTAAGCAATTGAGTTTTAGTATAGTTTTTCACCCTCAGTCTGATGGACAGTCGGAAAGAACAATTCAGACACTTGAGGATATGCTTAGAGCATGTGTTTTGGACTTCAAAGTTAGTTGGAGTAATCAGTTGCATCTTGTTGAGTTTGCGTACAATAACAGTTACCAGAAAACAATAGGGATGGAACCATTTGAAGCTTTATATGGATGAAAGTATCGGTTGCCAATCCATTGGGATGAAATTGGTGAAAGAAAACTATTAGGCCCATATGTGGTTCTACAAGTGAATGATGTTATTCACAAAATTTGAGAAAGAATTAGAACTGCTCAGTGTCGCAAAAAGAGTCATGTTGATATTTGTAGGAAGAACTTAGAATTTGAAATAGGTGACATAGTGTTTATAAAGATCGCTCCCATAAGGAGAGTTATGAGATTCGGAAAGAAAGGAAATTTTAGTCCTCTTTTATAGGTTCTTTTGAGATCTTAAAACGGATTGGAGTTGTAGAATATCATGTGGCTCTACCCTTAGCATTGGTTGGAGTACACGATGTATTGCATATATCGATGTTGCATAGATATATTGCTGAACCGTTTCATGTTTTGACTTACAAGACGCTTCATCTATGTGAAGATCTAACTTATGAAGAAGTTCAAATTTAAATACTTAAAAAACTCAGGTTTTACGAAGCAAAGAGATTCCTTTGGTAATCGTACTATGGAGGAACCATGAGATTGAAGAAGCTACATGGGAACGCGAAGAAGAAATTCTAACTCGTTCAAACTTTTTTAAGATTGACTCAGTTAGATTTTCAAGGATGAAAGTTTTCATAAGGAATGAAGGATGTAAGACCCGGCTTTTTAGTTAGTATACTAGCTAGTTAATAGTGTTTTCCTTCTTTCATAATTAGTTTTATTAATATTACTCCTGTCTAAGTGACTATAGTATATGCATTATTATACAACTATATATTATTATTTTGTCAAAATACGTAATGTTTGTGGTAACTGTAGAATTATATCTTAAGCATATTACTACAACTTAGTTTTAATTCACCTTCTTACCAAGAGAACCATGTGTAAGAGGTCTACCAAGAGAACCATGTGTAAGAGGTCATTATATTAATAGTCTGTCTTTTCTTTCAGTGTATATATATACTAACACACAAAAACGTGGGATTTATTATTACCCCACTTTGCATTTCAAATTATGTGGTTTTTCCCTCTTCCACCATTTTTCATTTTTTTGTCACTCTCTCTCACCCCCACTCCAACTCCCTGTAGCTTATATAAACAGAGTTTTCCATTAAATTGAAAACCCATCATCTCTTAATCAAAAAAATCCCTACCTCCTTACTCTCATTAATCAAGAAATTTTATATATCAAGAAATTTTATATATTTGTTCTCCAACTAAAAATACCGATAATTTGTTCTCTTACTCTCATAAATCAAGAAATTTTATATATTTCATAAAATCGTTTCATTATCGACCTTTCATTTTGAAGATTTGGTTTCGCTCTTTCGCTTCCTTGGGTCATTAAATTTGTTATTATATCTCTTCATGTTGAATTATACACATATAGAATTGTATTAGCTTAATGTCTTATGATAGAGTTTAAAAATATATAAATATATATATATATATAAATGATTACTGTTTTATGTTTATAGAAATAATTGTTGTTGTAGATTATCAGTGAAAATTTTGACAGTAGAGAGAAACATTTTTTTTACTAAGAAATTATTGATAAAATCTTTTGAAAAAAATTATAAGACATTAATATTACTCGTGTAAAAATTTCGTAAGTTTACAAACCCATGTGCATGGTCAAAACATTTTTCAGATCTTCTTCAGAAACCTGAATATTAGGAGCAGACAACTTCATCTTCATGGCTTCGTTTCCAGCATAAATTATATCATTTTCACTCAAATATTTTACAGTAATTTATTATCATATGTTAATATAGTTCTATAAATTTTAGTAATTTTTTAATAAGATATGATATACCAAATGAGTAGTTAAACTTATAAACCTGAGTTTTACTTTACTGCCAGACAAACCCTAGTTGATGATGATTTTTCAATACCAAAATACTTTCAAAAATTATAAAATTTTAAATCAAGATCTATGAGACATAGATCAATGTTCAGAACTAATATTGTAATTTTTTATGTTTGGTACAATTTATAATGAACTTTTAAAACTGGACATTCAAACTGTATTTTTTTCGTTAGTGTTTGAAAAATCTAAGAATGCAAGTTTTTCTCCTTTATCCTTTCAGGACTTGAACTTTAGGAACTTACAGAGGTATATAAGGTAAGCGAAATCTTACATATATAACTACATGGTTGCTTTCCTATTTCTGAAAAATGTGGATTTAACTTCAATTTTCTCTTCCTTGTTTGGTTGTTTTATGATGTATTCGTTGGAGTGTTATGATGTACTCTAAATGATTATGTATTCGATGTTTCTGAATTCAATAAAGTAATGTGATATAAGATATAAAAGACTATTGTACGATCATGAAATGTAAAATATTGTGTCGTTAGAGCCAGGTACCCACCAAACCTATATATGTGTTACCTCATCCTTCGGGAGATTATCTCTGAATATGTTATGGTTAGTTTTGTGGGAAGACAATTTATTGCAGCTGGTTCCATCTCTTCGAAGGTGCAAGAATGGTACTCGTGAGAAATGTCACTTGTACATACCTTACAAATCTCTAAAAATGATATGGTTAGTTATGTGGGAAGGCAATTATTACAACCGGTTCCACTTCTTCGAAGGTGCGGAATGGTACTCGTGAGAAATGTCACTTCTACTTATTTTACAAACTAACAACTTACCGACGGGTAATCTCTATTTTGCTCTGGGTGTGGTGGCGAGTTCTAACAAAAGTTGGCCAGCGTCTCTGTAAAAAAAGTTATGAACGTTCTGAATGAACGATAAGGGTATAAGTAATATTATGTATGATAGAATGGTATGCGTTGTATGTGATTACTTGTGTGTGAGGTTATGTATGTGTGGTTTTAATTACTGAGTATATTTTTATACTCATTCTTTTTTATTTTACAAATTTTTAGATGATGATAACATGTGATTATTATCGAGTCATATTTAAGAGTCTTAGTAATTATTTATTTGATGTTGGTTTTATTTTAAGTTAAATCATAAGACTTCAAAACACGCACTCTTAAGTTCTTGAATGTTTTATTAAGTAAATTTTCTTTTTATGTAATTAAGAGTTTGATGAAGGATTTGATTTTCTATAATATATTATCGTATTTAATGTAAGTTTGTTTTATAAAAATTAAAATTGACCTAGTTTCAGCAATGTTTTTTTATAAAATATTTAACTAAAACTTGCTCAAATTTTTGAATGTTATAGTGTGACTCAAAAAACCGTTGTATTCCAAATTACCCCTTTTTAAAATAAAAGGCTGCTACGTTATTAAGAGAGAGGTGGTTTCTCCTTTATTGAAAAACCACCTCTCCACTCTTGCACTCAAAGATGGAAATGCCCTATGTATAATGGACATGTGGCATATGACTTTATCTATGTAATTATACACCATCAACCGGCAATACACATAATCAAACATGTGTTAAAAAGTTAGAAGTACACATGATATGTGACAGATTTGATTTTTTTTACTTACATTATCTTTTCTTTTTAATTTTCATTCACACACTTACACTTAGTTTAGGTTTACTTAATAAAACATCTAGCTTAATCAACTCCAACATATGACAGGTTGGGTGTTTTGACGTGAGATGGATTTTATGGGGTTGATTTACTTCATGTCTTCGCTGGCAACTTTTCCAAGTGAGCTGGAATTTGTTCAAATTGGGTTGTCAGGTTTCTTTTCTGATCTGTGAGACTTACGATTACGCTTCATATTTTCTTTTCTAATTCGTGAGGTCAGGGAGAATTTCAAAAGCCAATTTGAAGAGTTTCGGTCAAAATGATGTGTTGATTAAATTTCCATGTTGTTCTCATGCATGGAGAGGCTTCATAAGATTTGTTTACTTTGACTTCGCCTGCGTCTGGCTCTTTCTTGGAGACTGAAAATCCTATTCCCGAGTACAGATTCGTGTTAGACAGATTCTTTCTTGATCTAATTGTGTTTTTTGGTCCATAAATAATTTTTGTCCATCATTCTTCATCTGGTTCTTAGATTGGACTTCGTTTCTTTTATTGACTCAAGTCACAAGATGTTTGACTCTTTTATTATTTTCCTCTATTTTGGGATGTGGTGATCTCATTTCATTAAATGATTAAATTGATTCATGACTGCAATCGTTAAACATTTATTATGATTGAGAGTTATTCATAACATATTTTGTTTCCGGTAATTGCTGACTTTTGCATGGTTTTGACGTTTGCTTCCTTGGATTCTTTTCTGGCATTTTACGTAATTTTCATTTCCTTTTACCTTTTTTTTAGTTTTCACCGAGGAACTACATGGTTAAGAAGTAGCTTGAAAATTTTAATTTCACTTTAAAAATGTTAATTATAAATGTTAGTGACGATATTTAGTTTATATTAGCTCTCATTTCTAACATTATATTATATTTGTTTACATTCTTACTTATTCATGTTTCTTTTATAATGTTGTTATGAATTGTGGCACGTGACTTACATTATCACACTTAAAATTAGCCAATGTTTTTATACATTTTCTATTCTAATCTCTAACTATGCTATAACATTCTCTTGACTTTAAGTCTGAATGAAGTGGATATTGTCTCTCAAATATTACCGAACTCTCTAATAAGTGTTTGTATTTATGATTATGCATATTAACTACATCATTTTGACTTATACATGGATACATACTTTTAACCTTTCATTTTGTTATAACTTCATCAAGCCCTAAAAATTATAGGTATATAGAACGATATTTCTCTCTTGTTAATGTTTTCTGATTTAAATATTGTGAAATCAACACTATTATGATCTTGACACGTACGTTTCACGTGTCCACCCACCTAATATGTGTATATATATATTCTAATGGTTTCTTCTCTCTATTGTTTTTAATAATCAAATATCACAATTATTCCAGTCATGTAGGAGCACAAAGATTATGCGCATTGAATGGAGTACATTTTGCACGTGTATGGGCAACTGCATGTGTTTTTCTTGGACATCCTTTGTTTTTTTTTCAAACAAATGGAACAAGCCTCTCGTCTGAATCATCTGATCTGATTTTAACAGTATATTGGATTAAATGAAAAATGATGAAAGATGAAAAATAGTGTTTGTAACCCTTTTTTTCTTCAGACAATATGAAACGCCAAAATTTACATCTGATGGTATAGATATATAAAACGCCACCCGTCGTTAAAAATGAATGACAGAGAAACTGAATAACTGACTATTTTTGTGATAACATATAACCAAAATATGAAAATGCAATTTCTTGTCTTGTATTTTCTTTATATTGGAAAAATAAAAGAAACAGACGTTGGTACACTATTCTTATCATGGCCAACACGCGTATTAGTCTCCTGAGTAAATAATTAAATAAAAGAAGAGCAAACTAGAAACTTGTTTTTAATTAAAAAAGAGAGTTCACTTTCTAAATCCATATATTTTGTTTAAGAAATAACATGTTTATGTTGATAATTAATTGATAGTAATTTCTCCACATGTTTAATTACCTTAGCAGTATAATGTAGTTGAACTGAAGGAAACAAATTTTGCTTCTTCGCAAATTACTAGTTTAAATAAAACGCGTGATGCACGTTTAATATTAATATGAAAATTTGTATTAAAGTTTCATGATTGGACTAGCCATGTTCAATGGATGGAGTCTCCTACTTGTAGTTTTCCACTCAAGAGTGCAACTTTTATTTTCCTTTCAAAATAAGTAAAACTCGTTGATTGCAAGTCTAATGTCATTAATTAATTACATAATAGTTTAATCGATAATCACATCGATAAATGATCAGTAATAGAAATTGTAAATTACCCCTAAATATAATGTATTGCAAGAGAAAACTTCCTTACACTAAAAAAAAGAATAATAAGAGAAAGAGAGTTCTCAAGAACAAGTATATAATTGTTTGAATTTATATTGTGTCAATTGATTAACATTATACCTCTATTTATAAATTCTAATTAGTTATAAAATATAACTAAATCCCTTTAAACCTGAGGAATCAAAAAAATATACCTCCTAAATTAAGTTTATCACATCAGACTTAGTTTCTCTGATCTAGCAACTAATCGAGCTTAATTTATCTTTATGAACAACTACTCAAATCTGAATCGTCAGATGGGACACGAAGGAATCGACGGTTCAGGTGGATTTTTCCCACTTGTCGACGGTGGCAATCCATTTTTTCCGCTTCTAATTGATCATGCTTGCTTATGTGACTTCTCAGACGATTTTACCTGTACATTTTCCCCTATTGCATTTAATATCAAATAGTGAAATTAATTTGCAATGTTAAAATTTTCTACCATCATTGCATATTATTACTCTCTGCTTTTTTTGCGCATATTTATGGTTGTCTTTCCCGTGTTCTTTAGTCACTTCATCTTCTCGTTCAGAGAATGCTTTACACACGTCATTTCAGAGCAATCTTTAATCTTCCTGTTAAGAGAATGTTTTACACGCGTCATTTCAGAGCAACCTTCCATCTTCCCTTTCAGAGAATACCTTACATGCGATATTCTAGAGCAACCTTTCATCTTCCCGTTCACATGTCATTTCAGAGTAATATTTCATCTTCCCGTTCAGAGAATACCTTACATGCGTTATTCCAGAGCAACATTTCAGCTTCTCATTCAGAGAATGCTTTACACGCATCATTTCAGAGCAACTTTTCATCTTCCCGTTCAAATAATACCTTACATGCGCTATTCCAGAGCAACCTTTCATCTTCTCGTTCAGAGAATGCTTTTGCAAGCTCACCAGTTGTCATCTCTTTACTTGTCAACAATTGCGTCTTTTAATTTCTTGTCTCGTCGTTCACATCTCCCAAGCTGTTAGTTTGAACGGTAACATTTCCATTAACTCCAGCCCTCGATTGCCCCATTCTAACAAACTGCTTTATACTTTCTCTTGAAATCCGCTGCTTATATAAGGTTTCCTATTTCACTACAACAAAAAAAGGCTACGATAGTGGCCAAAAAATGCTATCATAGGGTTTCGATAGCGTTTCCAAAAATTCTATGTATACCGACGTTATTAAAAGTATGCTACTTATGATAGCGTTTTAAAAATGCTATAAAAAATCTTTCATAGCGTTTTATAAATGTTGTATTAGGTCTTTTACAACGTCTAATGAATGTTATCATAGATCTATCATAGCGTTTTATAAATGCTATTGTTGGTCTTTCATAGCATTTTTCATTACTTATTGTTTTGCTAATGTTATTAAATATTTTTATAACTTATTTTTATTACTTATACTTACTATTGTACAAATATGAATTGCATGGAAGTATAAGGATTACATTGAAAAATACATATATTTTGACAATATCACAATATATCGAAATCACATCATTTTATTTATTTAATCAAAATTATTGCTTAATATTCTATTAGAAATCATACCTCAAAATGACAATTACATATTGATATTTCCATAGAACAAGTAAAGTAATACATCCTAGGGAAAAGACTAAATTCTAGTATAGGCCTACATCTAAATAAATTTCACAACCAGGCGACTTAAGTTATGTAGATCTTGGGCCATTGGATGTAGGAGGAAGGTGAGGTGGCAGTCCTCCAGGTATACTTCAATGTGATAAAAGATTTTCTTGTAGCTAGTGAGGTGGAAGTCTTCCAATATTGAAGCTTCATGAACCGTTGTGTCATTTTTTATAATGTCTCTCACTTTAAGCTTCCACTAAGCTTTCCTCCTATTGGTCACCCACGGATACAAATCAAAGTTTCTAATGTTGGAGCAAGCCCTACAATAAGAGCCTCCATCTTGTTAGTCTCCAATTTTACAGCTTACCTACCAAGGGAAATAGAACACTCAAACCTCTAAATGCAATGTTAATACATATACATCCATGTAAAAGAAAACAAGAACTTTAATTTTGAAATTAAGCACCCACAATGATATCACTCAACATTTAGAGGCTATAAGAAATACAAAGTAATCTCTTCAGAATGTACAATAACCTATAGCCCAACTTCATCAAGTATAACCTGCATTTGATGTTATGAACTCTTCAGAATGTACAACAAAGACAGTAATAATACATTGTTGCAAGCAACTAGAATTAAACAGGCCAAAGAATTTATTAGCAGAATGAAGAAGTATGTTTTGTTGGATCCTTCCCTGTAATCATCAACCAAGTACTAACACATTAAAGGAACGGGAAAATGATAGAACAAATAAGTGGTATAAACATGCTGGCACTACTAATGGATTAAACCAGACTCATTGTAAAGTTTTATTGGAAAATGGCCCAATTTCACACTGTAACATAGTAAAACAGATTCTGATAGAAAAAAAAATCCATTCCATTGATAAGGATCCAAACCGAAATTCCATACAAAGACAACTTATCCAACAGACAAACAAAATTCCTCCATTTTCTCCCTTTTCATCTATATATGTTCCCATAACAACACTCATCCAACTGAACCTAAGAGAGAACGGAAAACAGAATGTACCTCTAGAACTTGCAGTGCATCTATCATCTACCATAAAACTTGCAATAATGTAGAAAAAAAAAGAGAAAATAGATGTTAATACGAGAAAAGAAATAAGAGAATAGAGTAGCATAATGTTACATGTTGTTGGATAATCTGCATTTGTATCCAAGTTATAAATCCAGCAGAATATAGAAATTAAAGATTGATCTTATATTTTGCACCAACATGACCAAGAACATGAATTTTTGTAGAATTCTTTATTTAAGAGACAAGCTTGTTGCTCCCCCTTAGGATAACTAGATCAATTACATCATCTAGCTGCTAAAAATCATTAATGTTAAGTTCCAGCTTAGTTAAAGAGAAAATATTTATTCTTAAAATTAGTAAAATAGAGAAGCTGCTCATTTTTTTCAAGCGGTACCCGCCTTTAGCAGATTGGGAATCTCCTCTCTCAAAGTCACAAGTCCAATAAGCTTTCCACCAACACTATCCGGTATAGCTGAAGTGATAACCTATCAAATTCACAAAAAAGGAGTGAAATGCATGATTAATCTTTCCATGAACAGATAACAGAAGGTTGACATTGTTATGTATTGTCAATAAAAAAAGACCAGAAGGAGAAATTATATTGACTTCTTAAGTATAGATCCTGCTAACCTGAACAAGTGCATCAAGGTGAGATTCAAAACAATCAAGAGAACATGGCCTTCAAGTGCATCAACAATGTCTAACAGAATTTTTCTCCTATGTTGTGAAGACATGGCCTGCAAACCAAGGTGTCTTGAGTTAAATATGGATCTGAACTAGAATGGACATATAGATAATGTATTGAGTTACATTGTAGCAAAGGAAAACTATCCACAAAGACTTCAACTTTCTAGACAAAGTGTTGTAATGCTACGTGAAGCCTTCTGGAGCTTTCTCTTGTTGTAATTGCCATTCCACGTTGGTCAAATTCGTTGACTGAGCTCCATAGATGAGCGTTTTGAGGAAAGAATGTGCCAACACATTCTCCTTGAAGGACTTCAATTATGTTTTCAGAAAAAAGAAAGGAACTTCGACTTCTTTGTAAAATGAGTAGAAATCAAGCTTATGTTACATGTCGAAGTGAATTGACAAAAATATGTACCTAGTAATAACCACAAGGGTGCCACCTTATGCTACACCAAATAGACAGAGCCTTTTGTAGTTTCCCCTCCTTTTCCTATGAAAAAAAACTTTCTGAAAGGTCAACAAGCATGCTCTGCATTCATATATGTTTAAGCCTTCCACTACTGAGTGGGTGTGCACACACATACATGCATGTGAGAGAGACATAAAGAGATGGAGCAATGACAGTAATTTTAAATAGTTATTATATATATTGAAAAGGCTTATCTCAATTTTTAACATACCAAGCAATAAAGCATTTTAAAGAGTAAAAATATGATTTTCTGCTGATCAATACCTCTGCCTCTTGGAGCATGTGTTGCATGTCTCAACTATATCACTTGTATTTCACAAAGATGGTGATGAAGCCATGCCACCAATATCTAAGTCCATAGAGTTCATTTTTCTTTTATAGAAAATGGGACAAATTGTAAAGAAATGAAATCTTATAAATTTACATAGTTAATGCATTTATCACTTAAAAATACTTAGGAAAATGCATTTATTACTTGAAAATGGTTCAAGCAACTTAAATTTGTTGAATGATAGTATAAATCCTAGGGTACTGGAGAGTATCCCAGTCAACAAAATAAATTACCATTTTACACCAATCTTTTTGGAAGCAAAAAATCAATCATATGCATCAAGTAAATATAGACAAATATTCAAAATTTATGTTCAATGGTTATCTTTTTACCTCTTGCTCTTCATCTTGGAATTAAATATAGTTATATGTTCTACCTGATCACACATTTTTGTGCAGAAGCTAAAAAAATAAAGATATGAAACAAATAGACATGCCATGCATATGTCTTCCTCATTAAATATGAGCAACAGAGGCAATAAAGTGGAATTTAAGAAAAATAAGCAACCAAATTAGGTATTTTACATTAGCAAAGAAACAAAAAGAAGCGAAAAAGTAATCAAGTTTTGAACAAGACAGCAGCATCAAACAATTTGTCAGCTAAGTTAGTAGGGTGCATTATTTCAATGTGAATCAATTTATCAAGCTAAAACTGTGAAATAAGTTGAACATCAAAGAGGGCGTATACGCTATAGCTACTCACTATTCCCAGTTTACTAAGCAAGAACAAAATATAGATTTGTGTATCCCTACCTACACCCATACTCGGAATGTACACATTGCAAATTCTATCTCGTTAAACATTTGAGTCTTTCTTCATTTACATAATTCTCTACTGGAAGCAAAATAAAATAAAACATAAAAGTCTATGGAAAACCAATGGCAGGTTTAAACTAAGAAATTGAACGATTAGAAAGAGGCTCCATTACGATATGGAAGGATGACAGAAGGAGCTTGAAAATAAGTAAAGCTGAAGTAATTTCTAATTCCCTCGTTTCAAAAGCAATGTCAACAGTTAAGGTCTCATCCTCCATCATTGAGAGCCCCTCGATCAATCTAAACCTAGAAGCCCAACTGTTCTTTTTTCTCCTTTTCTTTTTCATTTCATAAAGAATCTCAACAAAAACAAATTAAATTGAAAAGCTCATCCAAGAAAGCATAACATAGAATTAGGGATCACCCTACATGAAGAGAAGCTGGGGAATCGACCTTTGAGTGGAAGCCACAGCAGAGAACTCGAACAGAGAGCTTCTGCAAAACTTATTCCACAAAAGTAGAGATAGCCACATTGATGATTGAAAAACACTATTACAGATTTTTTTTATACATCGAAACAGTGATTCAAGAGACAAAATGAAATATTTAGAAAAAGATATCAAACCTGAAAATCAAAGCCGTGACTTTTATGGCTGAGGCGAGGGTTGAGAATCTCTAATCTTCGATTTTAACTTCTACAATGAAAACCAAAGAATCAAAAGAGAGAGAGATAGAAGCTAACCCTTGTTCATTTATGTTCACAGAATCCAAAGAATCAGAGGAGAGAGAGAGAAGTCAACCCTTTCTCGTTCTCTATTTTTGAATAGAGAGAGAGAAGTTGATGGATAGGCTTTTCTCTCTCTCTTCTTCGATGAAGGTAAATCCCTAGCTAGGTTGTGGATTCGTTATAGAGAGAAGATGAAGGGTGCTGAACTGAAGAGAGAGGGTGCTGAAGAAGGATTCGTTGTAAATAGAAGACGAAGGAAATAAAGAAGGCGCTGAAGAAGGCTTCGTTGTAGAGAGAAGATGAAGGAAAGATAGAGGGTTGTCAATTTGAAGAGAGAGGGATAGGTCCAAGTTTAGGCGGGTTGCTTTTTTGTTTTCGCGCCCATATCCCTGAAATATTGACCCTCTTTGCGTTTTGACATAAAACGCAATTGAGGTGTGCTATAAAAACACACATTTGTTGTAGTGTTTCCTTACTTCATTTTTCAGCTTTCTATCTCATAAGTTCTCGTTCTTGTCTTCCTTCTTTCTTCTTCTTTTCTTTTCTTTGATTATTAAGAAGTAGAATATTCCTGTACCCCTAGTAAGGAGCTCAGAAGAGTCCAGACTTTTTAAGGCCCGTTACCGAGAATCTTTTCCTTCAAATGTTATATGCGCATTAGGAGGGAGTGAATCCATAGGCATTCCATGTAATCCACTTTACCAAATCACTTTTAGCCCTATTGTCATAGCCTTAGGTCTTAAGCTTCCACCTCTCCTTAGTTTTCCCAGTTCTTTCACACAATAGGTTTAGCTCATTCTCAATTCACTCCTAGCTTTTATAGGATCCTCCTTGGTGTAGATGCTTTGAATAGGACATACGATTTCGGTTTAGGGCTAGACGAACTCTTACATTGCTACATAGTTAAATTTTGAGTTGATATTTATTATCTTGTCACTTTTTCCGTCTGAAAAGAGAGGGAGTTTAATTACTGGGATCCCAAGATGAGACAAGGGTTGGGAGAGGGACACACTTTTGATTGGTGGGAACTGGGGCGGTGATGGCCGCTGGACAATTCCCAAGAAATGGGTAATTTTTAGTAAATCGCCGGAGCTTCGGTTCTTTCCTTTATTTTTGTTTATTTTCTTATTCATTCCTTTTATTTTGTAACTGATGTGTATTTATTTTTATTTTCTTCTTCTATAACAAAGAAAAATCTGAAGCTCTATCTGTCCAAAGAGTCTAAGGCAAAGCTAGTTGCTGCCTTTCATCCCCGAGTATAAAACAAGGATTGGAAAGTACTCCTTGACCTCAACCTTTTTTTCATTTCAGCTCCCGCTTCTACTTTAGGTCCATCTTCATCTTCAACTCCAACTGCTATTATGTATCTAGCACGTCTTCATCAACTCCAACCCCCTCTTTTCGTTCAGTTTCCAACCACTCCAGCTCCAATTCTTCAGATCATCAAAAATTATTTGATCAAGCTACAGCTGGTATAAGAATGGGTAAAATATTAAGAAGCAAATTTGTGTGTCCCGTTGAGAAAACGGCCCGTACTAACACCTCTAGCTGTTCCCGTTCAGAGCTTGCAGTTTTCGTTCCCATCGCTACTGATTCCCATCCCCAATGTGCCCGTTGCGCAGATCGAGGCTCCCTCGAGCTCTGACCCACCTCCTCCTCCTCCAGCACTTCAACCTTTGTTGTGCCTGCTACCAATAGGCATTCCTGCTACGGGAAATGCCTTGGGGTCTAGAGGTACTGCAGTTTCCCCACCTGCTCCGTGGAAGTTAAGGCACGTTTCTAATGCTCCCATCCCAATCATGGTTCACTTTTTGAATGATCTGACAACTTCTCATAAAAACTTTCACGGCATTTAGTCTCGTTCTGATAATGACATCTTGAGGAGGCTTCTGATCGGTGATCTTATGAGCAGAATGAGCCACAACTTGATGCGGGTAACTTTTTCTTTTTCTCATCTTCTTCATGGAAGTTTTATAATTTTCTTAATCATCTTATTTTTATATCTTTTCTAGGCTACCATTCACTACAACGTTCTTCAAGACTTTCATACTCAGTGTGATCAAGCCTTGATCTAACTGTGAAGAGAGCTTTCGTTGGTTAACTCTACAAATGTTTGCCTTCAATTTGAGAAGGAGCAGTTCATGGCCAGTGAGATTGAGCTTCAAAACGTTTTAAAGAATATGGTGCATGATGTTGAGGTCTCTGCTGCCGAGGAGCGAAGATTGGTGGAAGCCCTTGAAAACGTAAAGAACACCTTGGCTGTATTAGAGCTGGCTAAGGCTGAAGCTGAAAAGGCAAGAGACACGGCTAGTGAGCGGGAAGCTACTTCCAATGCGGAGTACCAGGAACTATTTGAGCAAGGGGAGCTTATGGTCTATAGTACGGGCTATAGGGATGCAATGGCAAGTCTCTCCGTCTGCTGTCGTTCCTGTTCCTGTTTCTGAAGAGCGTGCTCCGGAGGTGGATCCTGTAGTTTAGCCTTTTTTCTTCTTCTCTTCTTCATTGTATTTTTTCCTCATAATCAAGGAAAAATATGTTTGTTTAGCAACCTTACTAGATTCCTTCTTAAATAAATTTTCCTTCTTTGTATTTTTGAACTTTTTTCATCTTCAGACTTCTTTCTTTTCAGAGTTCTTTCTCTTCTTTTCTTTTCAGACTTCTTCCTTTTTGGGTTTTTCTCTTATTTCTTTTTATTTTCATAACTTTATTATTTTCAGAGTTCTTCTTCTTCTTTCCTCTTCTTTTCAGAACTTCCTTCCTTCTCTTCTTTCCTTTTCTTTTCAGAACTTCCTTCTTTTTAATGTTCTTTCTCTTCCTTTTAGAACTTTCTTTCTTTTTGGTTTTCTTTAGAGGGTAGTGCTGCAGATATCGTTCCTCATGGACTTAAGCTCTAAGTGAACTCAATGTCCGATTTCCTTTATAAAGTAAAAGCTTTCATGAACATAAGCTTTTGGTGAGCTTATAGGCCTGTCTCTATTTTCTTTAGAAAGTAAAAACTTTGATTGACATAAGCTCATGGTGAGCTCAGGAGTCTGTTTCCATTTCTTTTAAAAAAATAAAAGCTTTCATGGACATAAGCTTCCATTTCTTTTAACATTTATTTTTGAAAAAAAAAAGATAATGAATACCAGATTTTATGTGGAAAACTTATGTCCATGAAAGCTTATGTCCATGAAAGCTTTTATTTTTTTAAAAGAAATGGAAAGCTTGTGTCCATGAAGCTTTTATTTTATGTGGAAAACCCTTAACGGAAAAAATCACGGGTATAAATGTTTTCACTATTTAAAAATAATTACACATAATATTTACGTAAATATAAACCATTCCAAGGTTTGGGCAAGTCACTTCCCTCATTCGTCATTAGATAATAGGATCTGTTTCCTCCAGCTACTTGGACTATGAAGAGTCCTTCCCAATTTGGTCTCATTTTTCCTTCATTTGATTGAAAAATCATTTTTAGCACAAGATATCCCCCTTAGAACTGCCATCCAATAACTCTTTTCTAGAAATACCTCCTCTCTTTTTTATTGTAATTTACGATCCTTATTAGAGCGGTTTCCCTTTTCTCCTCCAGAAAGTTTATATTTTCGATCATCCATTCGGCTTTAGTGACTTTGTTCATTTCTAATCTCACAGTGGGACATCCAATTTCCACTAGTATGACAGCTTCCACGCAAAATGTTAAAGCAAATGGCGTTTCTACGGTCAACTCTCGCGGTGTTATGCGGTATGCCCATTGATTTGATGGTAACTCTTCAACCCAATTTCCTTTGGTAGCTTCTAGTCATTTTTTCAGATTCTCCAATATCATTCTATTTGACATTTATGGTTGCCTGTTGCCCTGTGGGTAGTACATGAGTTGACAATCTATTCTTTATTCGAAGATCATCGTAAAAGTTTTTCATCCAAGATAAGTACTTTAGAGATCTCGTACCTGCACACAATATTTTTCCATAAGAACTGCCTTACCTCATCTTCTTGCACTCTTGCTAATGCTTCCGCTTCTATCCACTTTGTAAGGTAGTCAGTCGTCACTAGTAAGAATCTCTTCTGAGTAGGAGCCATTGGCAGTGGGCCAACTATATCAATTCCCCATTGCATGAACGACCATAGGCTCAGCAGTGTCTATAATGCTCCGGGAGCCATCTTTGGAATGAGAGAGTATCGTTGGCACTTGTGGCACTTCTTCACAAAGAACTTTGCTTCCTCTTGAAATTTTTTCCAATAGTACCCTTTGTTCAATAACTTGTTGGTTAGAGACCTCCCTCCAGAATGATTTTCAAAGATTCATTCATGTACTTCGGTCATTGCGTATTGGGCTTCCGTTAGGGAAAGACATTTGAGGTATAGGTCTAAGAATGATATTTTATATAGCTCCCCCTCAATCATAGTGTACCTAGCACTTTGTTGTTGGAGCTTTCGAGCTTCCACTCTGTCATCTGGGAGCTCCTGATAGAGTAGGTACGACATTATATTCATCCTCCAATCATTTGTAACATTTTCTGTTGTGACTTCCTCTTGAACGGATATGCAACAGTTCACACAAATACTCTAGTCAATGTTCTTCTGAACGGAATTTGGGCTGACAACCCCAAGCTAGATAATGTATCTACCCTTGAATTATTTGCTCTAGGTATTTACGTACTCTCATGGTCTTTGAATAGCTTGAACATTTCCTCGACACTTTGTAAGTATTCTACCATCCAGCATTCTTTTTCGTTGTATTTTCCTGTGATTTGGTTAGCAACTAACATTGAATCGCAAAATATTTTTACTCTAGTTACCTTGAACTCAATCATGAGGAGCAGTCCAGCTAATAATGCCTTGTATTCTGCTTCATTATTTGACGCCTGGAAATGGAATGACAAAGCATGTTCAAAAGTTTCTCTACACGGAGTCTGGACTACCACCCCCGCTCGGGGTCCACGATAATTCGATGCCCCGTCTACGAAAAGAATCCAAGCATCTTCTCCTTTTACCTCCATCATCGGATCATGTTTTTTGTCATCATAAGTAAATTTTGCAATGAAGCTCACCATGAGTTGAGCTTTTATGGTGGTACAGGGAGCATAACGGATGTCACATGTCCTAAGCTCTATTGTCCACTTCAAAAGTCTTCCAGTTATCTCAGGTGAGTACAGTAAACTCTTTATTGGAAACTCTGTCACCGTATTTATGGTGTGACCCTGAAAATAATGATTAATCTTCCTTGTAGCAACCATCAAGGTGAGCACCATCTTCTCCATTTTTCCGTATCTAGCTTCCACAATTGCAAAACTTTTGCTCATAAAGTAAACAGTTTTCTTACACCCTTCTTATGTTTTGACGAGTGCTGCACTTACTGCGGTTTCTAACACTGCGAGGTAAAGGGATAGTTTTTTTTACAGTAGCCGTGGCAAAGTCAAATACTCTTTGATTTTATGTAAAGCATATTTAAATTCTTCATCCCACTAATTTCTGGAATTCTTCCTCAGCTTGGCGAAGAACAGTCTGCACTTGTCTGTTGACCTGGACATGAATCTATTTAAAATTGCTAACTTTCCTGTTAAACTTTGGATCTCCTTTTTTATCTTTTGTGATTTCATGTCCATGATTGCATTTATCTGATTTGCATTGATTTCAATTCCCTTATTGTTCAACAAATGCCCCAGAAATTTTCCCGACGCCACTACAAAAGTACACTTTTCTGGATTCAACTTCATATTGCTTTCTCTCAGGGTAAAGAAAGCTTCTTCCAAGTTACAAATGTGATTTTCCATTCTTTCTACCTTGACAAGCATATTATCTACATTTACTTCCATCGTCTTCCCGACCCACTTCTCAAAGATTTTATTAACCAACTTTGGTATGTTGTCTTTGCATTTTTCAGACTAAATGACATTACAGTGCAGCAATATATTCTGAAATCAGTGAAAAATGACATTTTTTCCTGACTTGAATGGAACATTTTCACCAGATTATATACGGAATAAACATCCATGAAGCTCAAGAGCTCATACCTAGATGTGGCATATACCATTTAGTCAATTCTTGGTAACATGTAATTATCCTTTGGGCAGGCTTTATATAGATCCTTAAAATCCACGCAGATTCGCCATTTTTCATTATTTCTCTTTACCATCACAATGTTTTCCAGCCACTCCGGGTAACTGACTTCTCTGATGAACCCTGTTTTGAGCAATCTTTCCACTTAATCTTTTATTGTGGTTTTTATCTCGGGAACAAAAGACCGCTTCTTCCATCTGACAGGTTTATTGAAAGGATCAACATTCTGTTTATGACAAATTATCGACTCGTCAATACCTGACATTTTCGCAGAAGTGGTGGCGAAAATATCTACTTTCTTTCTAAGGAATTCAATAAGCTCTCCCTTTTCTACTTCAGACAATCACGCTTTCATTATAGTTACTTTTTCTTTTCCTAGGTCTACAGGTTCAGTCCTGCTTCTAGCTTCATACCTTGGGTTTTCTCACTCGGTTCGTCCATATCTAATTGATATTGTTCAGCTTTTTTTCCCCGCTCTCAAGAACAGGGAGATCCTTCTTCTTTATAGAATCAAGTGCCGACATTGTGCAGCATCTGGCCGATGATAATGGTCGTGGATATTTCAATGTCTAGTAGTAGGTCGATGGAACAACTCTCATCTTGTGAATTCACGTTCTCCCTAGGATCGCATTGTAGGGCGATCGTGCGTCAATGACCATAAATCAATTATGTGGTTGAATGGGTCAGTCCGTACCAGGAGTGACAAAAACCCTTCAGAATACGTTATTGTCCCATTGAACCCTATCAGTGGTTGTCTTAGGTCGTGCGGCTTCTAGGCATCTATCACCATCTTCTCAAGTGTTGAACGGTGGAGTATGTTCACAGAACTTCCATCATCAATCAGTACCCTCCATAGCAAACAGTTTCCAATCTAAATGGTTATCATAAGAGCGTCAATGTGCTCATCATTTTTGTTGCTTTCTTCATAAAAAATAATCGACACGCTTCCAATTGTTTCCTCTTGGTCATTATTTGCTTCGAGGGTCGGCTTTTTGCAGTTGATTTTTCTTTCCTTCGTGGTTGTTCTTTCTGACTCCGTCATAGCAATGATGGTGTTCACTATTCTCAATGGTTCTTTTTTCCTATGGAGTTGTTGCTTCTCATCCCTCCTTGGTTGGTCTCGTCTCAGAACATACTCCTTCAAATGTCCCTCCTGGATGATCTTCTCAACGTAGTCCTTTAGTTGGTAGCAATCCGAGGTTTCATGACCAGCACTCTGATAAAAGTGGCAGTATTTATCTATATCTCTTGGATTTAGCTCCTTTTTAATGGGATAGGGTCATTTCAACAAAGGTTCATCCTTGATAACTTCAAGAACTTGATTTACTAGGATAGTCAATGAGGTATATATTTTATCCCTGGGGTGAATTCCTCCAGCTAGTCTTGGCCATTTCTCAAAGTCACCTTGTTTCTCATCTGTCTTCTTTTTGGAACGTTCGGCTCCACACTTTCCCATTCTCATGCTACCATCATCATTGCAATGCACTGGATTCCGTTGCTCGGTCAATTTTTGAATGCTCTTCTTTTCTTCCTCTATGGCTATGTACATCTGTGCTCGGAGGAAGGATTCTGTCATGGTGAGTGGCTTATTCTTGGATAGATCTTCAAACAGTTGAGAGTTGAGATCTAGGTCGTGCCTACATGCCAATCTAGCCACACGATCATGACAGTTCTCCACTTTGACCATTTCATCTATGAAATGATGTGTATACTCTCATAATGATTCTCCTTTCTTAATCGTAACCGTCATAAGATGTTCTGAATCTTCCATCATCATTCTGTAGGCGAAGTATTACTCCAGAAAAATAGAAGACATTTAAGTAAAATTATCAATTGAGAAAGGGGAAAAGAGTGGTACCACTTTAATGCATTCCGGTCTAGACTGGTTGGGAACATTCAGCACATCAGTTCATCCTCATGTATATGAAGCACCATCACTTTCTTGAAACGTCGAAGGTGGTCAGCAAGATCTGAATTCCCTCCATAACACTTAAACTTAGGGGCTACAAATTTCTTCGATACCAGAGCAGATAAGATTTCTGGGCATAGTGGGGAGTGATTTAAAGTTTCCAGATCTGCTACTCCACCTGCTCCTAGTTTTCTCATCTCAAGCATTTTCTGCTCCAACATCATTTCCACTACCGCTTTGTGACTGATTGGATGGGCTGGTTCTCATTCGTGATTCATGTCCCTTTATCAAGCAAAGTGGCTTTAGAATTCTCGTGATGGACTTTGTGGGTGGCTACTGGTTTTGATTACTGCTGTGTCTACTCCCTTTGCTCTTGGCTCTGGTTTTCTGCTTCACGTTCCCGTGCCACAACATTCTGGCTGACTTCCGCTCTTATTTTTTCCATTTCTCACTGCAATGTGGCAATCTGCCCCTACACGGTCTGCCACATTCCACAATGCTTTCACTGTTACGGCTCTCCATTTCTTGCATCCCGCTTAGTATGATCTGAATCATGTCGTACACTCATGTCGGCTGTGCGGGTTCATCCGGAGGATCGACATCGGGATTGGGGTCGTTTCCTATTTCTTGTGCAGCATGTGACCTAGTGTGAGGCATCTTCAGCTATCTTTTTGAGTAAAAACTCTCAAACTCTCAATGAAAGTACCAAAATATAAGGGAAAAATCCTTTCACTCAAAAAATAAGAATAATAAGACACACACACACACACACACATACACACACACACACACACACACACACACATACACACACACAGAGAGAAAGAGAGTTCTCAAGAACAAGTACATAATTGCTTGAGTTTGTAATGTGTCAATTGATTTACATTTGATATCTATTTATAGGCTCTTGATTAGTTATAAAATTTAGCTAAATACCTTTAAACTTGGACAATTAATAGAATATACCTCCTAGATTAAGTTTATCACATCATTTAGTTTATCTAATCTAGCAACTGATCGAACTTAGTTTATCGTTATCAGCAACTACTCAAATCTGAACCGTCAGATGATACACAGAGGAATAAATGGTTTAGGTGGATTTTTCCCGCTTGGCCACAGTGGCAATCTATTCTTTCCGTTTCCAATTGGTCATGCTTGCTTATGTGGCTTCTTGGATGATTTTTACATGTACATGTATATTGAATGGACATGGTGATTTAAATTCAATAAACTTGGATTTTCTTGTTTCAAATAAGGTGGATTAATGGATTCAGAAGAATAATGCATCATTTAATAATCATACATAGAAAAATTTCATGATAGCACTATCTTAATTCGTCACTCTTTAGCTAATTTATTGGGGGGGAAAGATATCGGTCAAAGATAGAAAAGATCTCTAAATGCATAATTCTTGTATTTCACTACATCTAATATACTTTTAAGGCTCATAATTAAAAGGACTTTCATCAAGACCACTACAAGAAAAACCATCAATTGTGATGGTTATACGGCGACAGTTGGTAGAACAATGGCAGAAATTATGACGGTTTAGCCAATTGTCGCAATTGTTTGAGTTTTACCGACAGTTTTTAGACATTCATCTCCGAAGAACACATATGGTGAGGGTTTACCTAAACCGTCATGATTAATTCCACTATTTACTTTAATTTTGTGACGGTTCAGAGGAAGCGTCACAATTCATTAAGCAATGGTGATGGTTTTGGCGAACCGTCACGATTGATTGCATATTTTATTTTCATATTTCGACAATCATGCTAAACTATCATAATTAACTGAGAAATTGTGACGGTTTATGTGAACCGTCGCTACAGAGGTTATTGTTGATGGTTTGCACAAATCGTTGCAAAGTACTTTGAGGTTACTTAAATGGTGTCGTTTTTTACTTTTTTTAATCAATATTGCAATCCATGGTGACGATTTTAAGGTTTTTAAAACCGTCGCCATAAGAAACCCTAAATTAAAACCACATGCGCCTTCTTCCCCATTTCCCCACTTTCCCCATCTCTCTCATTTTCGGTAGGCGCGCGATTCTTCCCCATTTTCGACAGAGATCTCAGCCCTGTGGTCCTCCTCGCCATAGTGCAACCCAAATCCTAGCCCCGTGGTTCTCCTCTCCATAGATCATCCACGATATCTTCCTTATTCTTTAACGCATTCCAGTCTAGATTGGTTAGGAACATTCAGCACATCAGTTCATCCTCTTGTTGATGAAACACCATCACTTGCTTGAAACGCCAAAGGTGGTCAACAAGATGTGACTTCCCTTCATCACACTTAAACATGGGAGCTATAAATTTCTTCAGTACCACAGCGGATAAGATTTCTAGGCATAGTGGGGACCGAGTTAAAGTTTCCAAATCTGCTACTTTGTCCGCTCCTAGTTTCCTCATCTCAAGCATTATCCGCTCCAACATCATTTCCACTACGCACTCTGTGACTGGCTGGATGGGCTGGTTCTCATCCGTGATTCTTTTCCCTTTATCAAGCGAAGTGGCTTCAGAATTCTCATGACGGACGTTGTGACTAGCTACTATTTTTGGTTGTTGCCGCGTCCACTCCATTTGCTCTTGGTTCTGGTTTTCTGCTTCACGTTCTCGTGCCATAATATTCTGGCTGACTTCTACTGTCGTTTCTATAATTTCCCGCTACAATGTGGCAATCTACCCCTGCACGATCTGCCACGCATTCTGCAATGCTTCACTAGTAAGGCTCTCCATTCCTTGCATCCGACTCAGTATGATCTGAATCATGTATTGCACTCTTATCGACTGTGCGGGTTGATCCAGGGGATTAGCAGCTTGATTAGGGTCATTTTCCATTTCCTGTGCAGCATGTGACCTAGTGCGAGACATCTTCAGTTATCTTCTTGAGTAAAAACTCTCAAGCTCTCAATGAAAGTACCAAAATGTAAGGGAAAAATTCATTTCACTCAAAAAATAAGAATAATAAGAGAGAGTGTGTGTGTGTGTGTTTTCTCAAGAACAAGTATATAATTGCTTGAGTTTGTAATATGTCAATTGATTTACATTTGGTCTCTATTTATAAGTTCTTGATTAGTTACAAAATTTAGCTAAATCCCTTTAAACCTAGAGAATCAATAGAATATACCTCCTAGATTAGGCTTATCACATCAGACTTAGTTTATCTAATCTAGCAACTTATCGAGCTTAGTTTATCTTTATCAACAACTACTCAAATCTGAACCGTCAAATGGAAAGTGAAGGAATCAACGGTTCAGGTGAGTTTTTTCCGCTTGGCCACAGTGGCAATCTATTCTTTCCGCTTCTAATTTATCATACTTGCTTATGTGGCTTCTCAGATGATTTTTACATGTACATGTATATTGAATGGACATGGTGGTTTAAATTCAATAAACTTGGATTTTCTTATTTCAAATAAGGTGGGTTAATGGATTCAGAAGAATAATGCATCATTTAATAATCATACATTGAAAATTTTCATGATAGCACTATCTTAATTCGTCACTCTTTAGCTAATTTATTTGGGGGGGGGGGGNTTGGGGGGGGGGGGGATATCGATCAAAGATAGATAATATCTCTAAGTGCGTAGTTCTTGTCTTTTACTACATCAAATATACTTTTAAGGCTCATAATTAAAAGGACTTTCGTCAAGAATCATACAAGGAAACCCATCAATTGTGACGGTTATACAGCGACAGTTGGTAGAACAATGGAAGAAATTGTAACGGTTTAGCCAACCTTCGCAATTGTTTGAGTTTTAACGACGGTTTCTAGAAAACCGTCATCGAAAGGACACAAATGACGATACCTAAATCGCCATGATTAATTCCGTTATTTACTTTAATTTTGTGATAGTTTAGTGGAAGCGTTGCAATTCATTGAGCAATGGCAACGGTTTTGGCGAACCATCATGATTGATTGTATTTTTTATTTACATATTTTGATGGTTTTGCTAAACTATCGCAATTAACTGAGAAATTACAACGGTTTATGTGAATCGTTGCTACAGAGGTTATTGACGACGGTTTGGACAAACCGTTGCAAAGTGCTTTGAGTTTACATAAACGGTGTTGTTTTTTATTTTTTTAATCAATATTGCGATCTACAGTTTGGACAAACCGTCGCCAAAAGAAACCCTAAATTAAAACCACTTGCGTCTTCTTCCCATTTTCCCACTTTCCCTAACTCTCTCATTTTCGGCAAGCGCGCGATTCTTCCCCATTTTTTACAAAGATCTCAACCCCGTGGTCCTCCTCGCCGTAGCGCAATCTAGATCTCAGCCCCGTGGTTCTCCTCTCCATAGACCAGCTTCGATATTTTCCTTCTTCTCCATTAATTTTCTTGTTTTCTAGGTATCATTATGCTCTTCAATGTGATATGAAATCAGGTTTAGTTCTTTTTTTCATACACTAGATATTATCCGATTTTTTTTCATATACATATCTCTAGATTTTTTTCATATACTAAATCGGTTTCTTAGTGTTCTGTGTTTTAATTCCTTTTTTGTGTTTGATAATTTAGTCATGGTTATTTTGTTTTGTTTTTCGGTGATGTTTTTGCTGTGTTGTATAAAATAGAAATATGGTATTGTTCTCTCTCTTGATAATGGTTGTTTCAGTTATACTTTTCTTTTATTGATTAATAACAATTTTAATGCTCTTGTCGAGCTTACTCCTAAAACTGAATTTGAGTGATGTGTTCAAGATTTAATGATTTCAATTCTTTTTTAGTGGTTGGGTTTAATTTACTTGAACTGAAATTGTGGTGGTGATTTTTTTAACTGGCGGGAAAGATCGCCAAAACTAATCAACAACCAAGATGTCAGCCCCAACCAAAAATGGGGGCTGACTCCCTCCAATATAAGTTCTTCGAAATGGATAAACTGAAACGGGTAAGCCTATGGGCTACCTCATTACATAATCTAGGGATTGGACATGTGGTATAGAATAAAAAATATAGTCTATCTCTCATAAAATAATGGTTGTTTTAGTTTTGAGGAAAAAAAACCATATTAATTAGGAGAGTGCAATTAACTGCTTCAGAAAAATGTCTTCACTAGTCTAAGTTCGTCCTTTCCTTATTTAGAGCCATTCTCTAAATAATATTGTTAAAGCATTATATACATTCTTTCAACTATTACGATAAAGTACAAAAAACACTCACATGTTGTGTCCATAATGACTATATATATCCTTAATTTGAAATGATTCCTAAGTTAAAAGTATGATATAGGCTTAGCAAAATATAAAAATAGGAAAGACAACAAAATTGCTTCTTGATACCTGTAAATTAATTATGCGTGAGTGTAGGCTAAAAGATGTAGTATTAGTTTTGATTGTTCTAATTGTTTGGTCTTCTTTAAGCTTTGAGATTTGTAATGAATAAGAGTTGGATTATAAAACCAAGATTTAGTAAGACATATCAAGATGAAGTAAATAAGTTTCAGAACTTTGCCTTTGAGAGAGGATCGGGTGATGGGTTTATATCGTATCATTGTAACCGTTGTGTTCATTGTTATCATAAGACTAAAAATGTCATCCATGAACATCTGATATGTAATGGGTTTATAAGTCCTTATACCTATTGGTATTTTCACAGAGAGTCAGCGTTGACTACTTCATCTAAGATTGGTACGTCATCTGAAGTCATTGTTAATAATAGGGCACATGTAAAAACTCCATTATCATGTCAAGAAGATGATAATGATAAGCACGATATGTCGCAAGATGCATTTGATAATTTATTGAACAATGCACATAATTAGTATATAAAATAAACTAAATTTTATTTTTTTATCATAAATATAGAAGTATATTGCAACTAATAGAACATCACTGAGTAATTTTTTGTGAGTAAGATTTATAAAAAAAACTTATTTTGAGAAATTTTAGTGTGTAAGATTTATAAAAATTAAAATATTCTTTTTTAATTTTATTTTCAAATAAATATATCTTATTAATTTTTTTATTTAAATAGATAAATAATACATAAAAATAATTAATATATATATATGTGTGTACCGTAGGTGTAACTTAATTAATAAGTTTATGTATCTAAATTATCAAGCTGCACCTAGAAATTAATAAACTCCACTTCGGAATCAAAAGGGTCAAATTATGAAAGAAACAGATAGGGAAAATAACAGGATGTAAAGAGGAAGAAGACATACCTTAGCGTGTTATAAGCAACTTGAAGAGTATGTGGGCGTGGGGTCAACTCCCAAAACATAAATGAGATATAGACAAAAGAAATATTAGAATTTTATGATGTTTCATGGGTCCCATATATTAACATAAAACCTCCACCAGAAAGAGCCTATTTTTTGTTTTTGTTTCTTTTCCTTTTGGGAAATAATGATGGTTAAGACTCTTAAATTTTTCTACAAAGTTGTATTTTAATTTTATTTTTTTACCCTAATATCATAAGAATGTGAATGGTTGTAATGAAGTTTAAATTTGAAAAACATGTGCTTAAGTATAAAAATTTAGGACTATGGTTGTGAAAATGAAAGATTTGAGACTAAAATGTAACTACTTTCAAATGTGTGAGGTTTAGTGTCATTAAGGTTTTGTCTATGGTATCTGGATAAAATCTCCAGTATCATTTATAGGGCATGAGTTTGAGTTTACATGTACAGATTTTATAAAAAATTATTCTAACATCCATGTAGTTTGCTTAAATGTTTCGGACATCCTTCTAGTTTCAAAAATAACACAAACATCTCTCCATTTTATATTTAATTAAAAAACTCAAATATTAAATTTCAAATTAAAACAGTTTAAATAGTACATAATACTAAAATCACCTCTCATTTTATTCTCAATTCTAAATAATGTTAAAATCAATTCTTCTCAAATTCAAACTAGAATTTAGCTAAATCTAAGAAAACACGGGTCAGTTTATGTTTTTGTTAGAAAAATAGTTGAATCGAATTGATTATAAGGATAATATTATCTTTTCATACATTAACTAACAGAGTTTTAACATAATGAACTTAGTTGTCATTTTTTAAATTAGAAATGTGTATTTGTCGTGTGGGCAACTACAAATTATGTCTGTGAGATTTTCTCTAAATTTTATGTTTAAATTAAATGTACTCATTTATATTGTCATGTATTTATTTATGTTACACTTATACGAATATGTGTTAGAAAAATGGCATCTCTTTACGGGAGAAGGATCCGTGTCATTAAAGGATCTGAAAACAAAGCGAAACTATTTTTTTTTCTTTCTTTAGATGGGAATCACCAGGCATATTAGACAAGGATACGAAGTTTGATTAATTAGACAGGGAGACATGTTGATACCAAACATAAGAAAATAAAATATGTTCTAATGTAGACTGATCAGATTTATAAAGACAAAAGCAGTAATGTTTCACACAAATTTTCTGCAGACAAGATGTGCATCAAGATCATCTCTCTTGTTGAAAATCATGTTTAACATGTTAAGACTTAAGAATTGTTAGAGCTCATATATCAACGGCAAGCTGTTTTTTTTTTTACTTTTTGCATTTTAGCTATAAATCTGAGCCGTTCATTTTCAGTATTAATCATACGAATCTACCGTAATCTTTCATGTTCTTGCTCCTAAGAACATTAGAGTATTTATACTCACAAAATGTGGACCAACAAAAACCATTTAATGGTGCAGATTACACAATGATTCCATCATGGTTCGTGCATAAAGTAAATTATATATGCATTTATATTATAAATATGATTCTGAATAAAAAAACACGATAATTATATTATACGAATACGCTATTGGTTATAGAATCTGTCGCTGGAAATCTTGTCTCGGACCGAGGAAGGCTAAGCTGGGTTGGGTTCCCAGTTCGACGATACTTGTTTATAAATTTTTTTTTAAAAGTCAAATTTCTATTAATTGCCGCCACCTTTTTGAAGTTCCGATCATGATTGACATTATCGTTTTGTTCCGGCTGGAATGAACGAAACATTCTGGTCCCGACGATAAACCGGAATGAAAAGGAGATTATTTTTCTCAGCCGGTTTTTTGATGTGTTTCGTTCCGGCCGAAATTCTTATGTTTCGTCTAGATTGGACGAAACATTGAAGAAACGGAACACTGAGTAAACAAGTGAAGAACTTCTGAATAATGAGAATCAATGATAGAAATAAATTAAGAAAATGAGAAAACCCATCACCAAATACTAACTGATGAAGGTCTTGTATATTGTTAAGCATGGTAAATCAAGTGATCCAACAACGATTAGAAAAAGTTTGGCCAACATACCGTAAAAGACGAAGAAGAGAAACAAAGTCCTGGAATGACACAGAGTCTGTGGCAAATGAGTCTATGAGAAAATAACAGATGGCGGGTTGTTGTCATTGAAGTAGAAATTTAAAATCAAATTCATAGATGAAGAGTTCATGCAAACAGAAGGAGTCAAGAAGAAGACAAATAATGGCCCTCAATGGTTTCAATTTCCACGGTGGAAGAAAACCAAGAATATTGAAAGTTGAAGTCCGAACTTTGGAGGCAAATCTAGCAAAACTTCTTTTTCCTTCCCAAGGAAACTTATCATCACATGTCAAGTCTATTTTTATACCTAAACTCTAGCTTTAGAGTAGACTAGAATGCATGTACCGGTATAAGAGTGTATCCTATAATATTTCACACGCTTCACTTATGAAAGCTAAAGTATGTATTCTTAATTACTAGGGTATTTATATTTTAAATACATGTGTATTTTTTTTACTTTTATTATATATTATAAATTTTATAATGTTATTATATATGTTCAAAAAAATTTCAAAATGAAACACTAAAATATCTGAAATGTTCCATTTTTTAAGAAAACTAAAATGATCACCGAAACAGAATTGACTATTATAGTTCCAATAGTCGGCAGCTGACTTGAAGCATGTCTATTTTTGTAAGTTCCAAGCTACTTCTAACTCTAAGGATGGTTTTAAGTTTTCGATATGCTTCTTAAGCATGAACCACTAATCAACTAACAATATTATTTACTTCTTTTACATCTTAAATTATAAAGTCATTAGTTTGTTCATAAGTTTATATGGTATATCTCAAACATCCTTGGCGACTTATTAAGTTTGGATGGTGGAGAACTTGTGGGACAAGTGTAAGAGTTAATTTCGTCGAGTTTTATTTTATTATTTGTACATGTTTTTTCCTTTTTATTTATTGTAATGATGATTGAATGTCATGACTTTAACTCGTCACGATGACACGTATGTTCATTCCAATGAATTACCGTCAAATGTCATTCATGGCTTTTCAATGTGTTTGCTTGTACACGATAGCAATTGACTTAAGTAATTGTATCTTGTATTATGTCCTTTCGATGTAATCCCCGTACCCTTGTAACCAATTAGTCAAGTGACAAAAACTTAAGTGGGTCACTTGCTTGGAAATACCTATAGAGTCGTTCATCGAGTAAGATTGAAGGGAGATTACACAGTATTGAAAGGGTATCCCTTCACCAATATTGTCTCTTTTGAAATGTGATCTTCCCATTTTGGGAAGAGACATAGTTGTTAGATCACCCTTTGTTGGAGGTTTCCAAACGAATGTTGCATATCTCATCAACGAGCACTCTTTTTTAGAGTTCGCGGTCACTACACGTTACACGTTACACGTGGCACAACGTAAAAGATAGCATGGCGAGAATCTTCCCCATGTATATCATGGCCCACACATGTATGGCTAAAATAAATGATGACTTGATATTATTACCTCAACAAAGGCTTGTTGATGTGGAATTGTGTAGGATCTACTGCCAACTAGTCAAGGGACTTGTTGAAATGGATCGTGCCTAAAAGCTCTCTATAAATGGAGGTATTCATAGAGGATTTCCTCTCACGGTTAATGACTTTTTAGAGTTCCTCCTCCCAACAGTAATTTGTCACATTCTACAAGCTGACTCAAAGTGCTCGTCCTTCATCTTGCATATCCCAACCTCCACGTTCTCAGCCTATATTTGTCGTTACTAAGCTAGATCACACATATAACTGCACTCATGTGATGTCATATTCACATCCTCTAACTCGTGTACATTCATCAATATGTTATTATTGTTCTAGTCTGATTATCGTAATTGGTTTATGTTGTATCTCGATCTAACAATCATTGTTAGGATGTTGCCTTTGTATATTGTATTTTTTTTGTATGAATATATGTAATTTTGTACAAAAAAAAGTATTGCACCTCACAATTTATGTGAGATCACTATGTTGATTTTATAGGAGGCAAAGAACCCTATAAAAAGTAATACATGGGATTTCTTCGGCATTCGTGTAAACCAATCATATAGAAAGTCAACATCTTAGGGAGCGCGCATCGCTAGTTACAAGGAATGATGTTGTTTTGCACTTTTATAGTATTTTTCAAACTCCAATGGAATGTTTCTTTTAATATTCCTTATTGATGCGAGTATAATCCCCGCTTAGATCATTAACCGAATTGAAGCGTCGTCTGCTTTAGACCATTCTCCGAACAACATATGTCTCATCAGTTTATCCTTTTGAGCTTAAACTAAAATATGCTTCCAAGTTAATCTTATTTGATTCGTTTAATATGTACATCCAATTCATCAGTCGTCGATGTGAGATTTCGACTATCTAAAATAAGTCGATCTTTTTATATTGTTTTGTTAATTCAATATCAATGGTTAGTATTTATATATTGAAGGATAATAAATTTCATCCGAATTCCGTAGGTTTATGATTACATTAGTTTTGGTGAAACTAGTTTTGGGACGTGCAAAGTGCACGATAACATAAAGTTTTATAAAAATTATTAATTACTGTATGTAGGCTTATTATTTTTCAGTATATGCATTTTCATTGTGCCATTTTTAGGTTGTCGTTAATTTGTAATTCTTGCTATTGAAAAATACATTAGATTATGATATAGAAGTTGATGGTGCCAATAAAATTATATGATAGCTAAACAGTCAAATAGAAATATTGCGAAGCTATGGAGCCCCGTTATTTTTTTAGATTCAATTACCAAAAATAATAGTGATAGAGTTAAGATGACAACTATGACAAATCACAGATTTTTTTGTTTAAGATAAACCATTAATACAAATAGTTAGATATGTATAAAAAATTATAAAAAGTTACAAGATCACCGTAGCTATTTTCTCAAGGTTTCAAATATATTTTAGAAAATAAAAATAATTAAAAGTTATAAATGTAAATGAAAATCGTCTAATATGTAAACTTATGGTTGAAAGAAATTTTTTCTCTTTTATCAAATTTGTTTCATAAACTTTTCTTTAATTCACTATGTATCATTGTCAATTCATTATATTGTTATAATTAATCATAATTTTTAAGGTTAGTATCATAGAAGATCCTTGTATTTTACCCCAAAATCAACTGATTCTCTCAAACTTTATCCTCTTCTTTATTAACCCTTTAATTTTCTCCATCCATTATAAAACTCCAATGCCATCAAATGACTCTTAAATATGCACATGCATAGCACATGCCTAATTTTTTTGTCTAATTTTACCCATTTCTTCAATCCTATAGCTATTTATTCTCATTTTTCATCCAAAATCAACGACAGTTGCATCTTCATCTTCATTGATTTACAAAATTTTGATAAATTTTCCTCTAGTTTCAGTAAGGTTTCATCTCCTGAAGGTTAAGTTTCTTCATGAATGAATTGGGCTATTTTTTCTAATTGATTTTTTATTCATAAAGGAGAAAAATAAAAAAAATGGTAGAAAATCAATTAGAAAAAATAGCTCAATTTCCTCGTGAAGGAGAGTTGTTGAAAACTAAAACTGAACCTTAGGGATGAAACCCAAACCACTGTTGAAACTGAATGAGAATCTGTCAAAATTTTGACAAATGAATGAAAATGGAGATGCAATCGTGGCTGGTTTGGATGAAAAAAAATATAAGAATAGTAGTTTATAAGGTTGAAGAAATGGGTAAAATTAAAAATAAAAAGATTAGATATTGTCGTGTATATGTCGATTTAACAGTCATTTGACGGTTAGGGGAGTATGTTGATAGATGAAGAAAATCGAAGGGTCAATTGGGAAGAGGATAAAGTTTAGGAGGTAAGTTGATTTTAAACAAAATACAGGGAAATCTCTATGATATTAACCCGAATTTCTATTATAAATTGTAATGTACAAAGAGTAGTAATGTCTCTAACTTAATTAAAAGAAAAGACAATGTTAATTAATTAATCAACTAAAATTTTTAGTTACTATGATGTCATTTAATACTAAGTTTAGAGATTATTTAGAAGCTTTTAATAATAATGTGAGAATAAAATTATCCAAAATTTTCTCTCTTTTATATATAGTAAAATAAGATACAATAAATAGTTATAGATATAGAGTTTTTAGATTTCTTTCACTCAATGGTTTATTTCACGTTTGTTCTTAATACTCAGTAACTTAATATACACAAAGATAACAATAAAAGAACATTAACTAAAGAAATTTTGAGTTAATTTTAAGCTTATATTTTGCTTATATTAGTCTTTTAAGATTTTAAATAAAAAGAGGAGAAAATATTTTTAAAAATGAGAATTCAAACAAAATAGTTTAAAAAATTATATGAATAATTGAGATGATAAAACGTTGTAAGGATAATATAAAAAAATTTAAAAGCAATTAGAGATAGTATCATTCAAAAACATTGATCAAACTTCTACATTTATATATATAGCATATACATAAAGATACAGGATTAAATACTCTATACTTGACAAATGTCTCCATAGAATGGTCATCTTCTATTTTCATCCAAATTATATTTTAAATTTGTGAGAGATTATAATAATTGCTGATTCCTAGATTAATCTAACAATAATTCGATACTCGAAAATCACTATACTAGGTCCCTTCGGGGACATCCGATAAAAAAATTACTATAGTAGGGCCCACATAAAAATTATAAATTAATAAATGCGGCTCATCTCGTAAAGGTTTGCATAATTGATGGTAATGTTTGGTGACGTTGTCCATATCATAACAACTGATTACCAAATCTTGTTGCACATATCTTATTTTTTTAACATCAACATTAATTATCTCACATAATTATGCTTTAATGTACTGGTCTTCTGCACATGGGATCCATATATAGTTAATTTTAGTGGAAGTTAAGCCATGTAAATTGAGTATCATTTTAGCTTCATACTCTAATTAAAATCTTCTAAATCTGAATTGTGTGTTATACGATAACTCTGAAATAAGTCTTATTAAAATGATGAAATCTTATCAAATAACCTTTAATCGTTAAGTTAATGTTTGACTGAACTAAAACATAAGTAGAATGCACTTTAACTACTATGTTAAGAGAAATGAAGTTACAATTTGACATTTTACCTTAGGTTATATCAAAAGTAGGTGGTTGCATGATGATATTTACTTGAGGGATAAATGTTAACCATTCAATGTTTATCAATGAGTTGCTAAGCTACTGTGTTGATGTGCTCCTACGTGTCACATTGCATGTCATCGATGACAAACTACTTAGTGGAGAGAACACACATTATAAACCTTTTTTTGTTTAAACACCGCTAAAACCTTATGATTACACTTAAGTTGTGCGTTTGATTTTAACTGGCATTATCAATGTGAAAGCATTAATTACTGTCAGTTATTTTTCTGTTAAGTAGAAGTTCGAGCTCATGAATCCGTCCTTAGTCTAATTGTTGTGTTCAGCGATCTAAGTAAAATCTAACCTGAATTACATAACCGGATTCTTAAGTTATTTTTATGAATTGAATATTTATTCTGACACATGATAATATCTGGAAGGTCTGAATTTTCTCCCACAACACATATCATATAACGATAGTTCGTTTTAATTTATATATACATAGAAGTAAATTATGTAAAGAGTACCAAGAAAAAAATACTAAAAAAATTAACAAGAAGGCTGCCCATTGTTGTGTAGTAAACAAATTAATATTTGAATGATTACGCACCTAAATCTCACAAAATAATGTTATAATATAAAAACTAAAAAAAGAAATGACGTCAAAATTAATGAATATACAACTGCAGCCTTTTGAATCTGACACGTATAGAGAATAATATGAGCTAATAATCGTCTGATCAGCTTCTTCATAGTTGGGAATTATTTGTGATTTAATTCCGCCGATTATATAATGGTAGCGATGGGCGAAGGAAAAAGAGAAATCAGAAACAGAAAGTGCAAAATACAGTATCTCTTTGGGGAATGCAGAGAGATGAGTGGAGCTTGGTTATCTAAGCCTGAGTTAACTGGGCGGCCCAAGAAGCCAATCGGCGGCCGTAATTGCCACCGCAAACACGTCGAAGACGGGTGATCATTTCTCTTTCCTCTCTCTGTATAATCTCCTCTCTCTCTGTTTCAAATAAATCAAAGCTGTTCGAAATTTTGTTAAAAGGTAGTTAGATGGGTGAGAAAGACAAAGATTGCCACTCCGGCGTGCTCCATGGGAAATACGAGCTCGGTCGGGTTCTGGGTCATGGATCATTCGCTAAGGTTTACCATGCTCGGAACTTGCAGACAGGGAAGAGCGTAGCGATGAAGGTAGTCGGAAAAGAGAAGGTCATAAAAGTAGGCATGATGGACCAAATCAAGCGGGAGATTTCAGTTATGAAGATGGTGAAACACCCAAACATCGTTCAACTTCACGAGGTTATGGCCAGCAAATCTAAGATCTACTTTGTCATGGAGCTCGTCAGAGGCGGGGAGCTATTTGCAAAAATAGCCAAAGGCCGGTTGAGCGAAGACGTGGCCAGAGTTTATTTTCAGCAATTGATTTCCGCGGTTGATTTCTGCCATAGCCGTGGAGTCTACCACCGCGACCTCAAGCCAGAGAATCTCCTGCTCGATGACAATGGAAACCTGAAAATAAGTGATTTCGGTCTCACTGCGTTCTCCGACCATTTGAAGCAGGATGGTTTGTTGCACACGACGTGCGGCACGCCGGCGTATGTCGCGCCAGAAGTGATCGGAAAAAAGGGCTACGACGGCGCCAAGGCCGACCTCTGGTCCTGTGGGGTCATCCTTTATGTGCTTCTTGCCGGTTATCTCCCATTTCAAGAAGACAATATCGTGGCTCTATACCGGAAGTGTTACAGGGGAGATTTTAAATGTCCACCATGGTTGACCTCTGATGCTCGCAGACTCATCACCAAGCTCCTCGATCCAAACCCGAGTACACGAATTACAGTTTCGAAAATCATGGAATCATCGTGGTTCAAAAAATCGGTACCCAAAACAATAATAAGCAAAGAGGAGCAAGAATTCGAGGAGAATTACGAGAAATCGAAGCAGCTAGAAACCCTAAACGCATTCCATATAATTTCACTGTCAGAGGGGTTCGATTTGTCTCCGCTGTTCGAGGAGAAGAAAAGAGAGGAGAAAGAAGAGCTGAGATTCGCAACGACGTCGTCGGCAAGCAGCGTGATATCGAAGCTAGAAGAGGTGGGAAAAGCCGTAAAGTTCAAGGTGAAGAAGAGCGAGTCAATGGTGAAGTTGCAAGGGCAAGAGAGTGGAAGAAAAGGGAAGCTGGCAATAGCGGCGGAGATTTACGCGGTGACTCCGTCGTTTCTGATGGTGGAAGTGAAGAAGGATAACGGTGATACCTTAGAGTACAACCAGTTCTGCAGAAAGGAGCTTCGTCCTGCGCTTAAAGACATAGTATGGACATCTCCCTCCTGAAAATTAGCATCAAATTAAGATTCATTGTTTTTCCTAAACAAAAATTTGAAGTATGATTCTTGTAATGATTAATGTAGTTGGTGATTGTGATTATTATTATTATTATTATTTGGTTGTGTGAATTAGATTCCAGTTTTGAACAGAGAGAATAAATATGGTAATAGTCTGTAATTATTTTCTCTCTGATTTGTGTGTTGATTTATGCTTCTTATTGCAGCAATAATCTGTTAATACCACCAATCTTGTCAGTTATTTTTAATATAATAAGATATACTAATCATGTGATATGTAATTGAGGGCCTCTTAATTTTAATATAAAATTATTAAATAACCAGTTTTTCAAAAGTTCTTTTTCTTTGTATTAAATTAATTTTACTATAGAATTAAACGTCCTTTTATTTAATTGGGTGTGCAATAAAGACACAATTGTACAAAATTTGAACATGTACAAAATTTGTCCAAAATACACAATTGTAAATTTGAACATGTTCAGAGCTGTTCTAACGTAAACTAAAAAAAGACCAATTTAATTTAATTAATCAGATTAGTTTATTGACACAAATCCTTTGTAAGATTAAGGTAAAACGAAATGAAACATAAAGCAAGTGCCTCAATAATTGAGCTCTCTTTAATTTTAGCCACGCGATTGTTATCTAGTTTACACCCTATAGCTTCAATTATTGTCCTCTGCAGACTGCAGTTCAATCATCATTTCAAACATTTCCTGTCCTTTTCGTAAATACCTGTTAGAACAACAACCCCATCACCATCGACCATCGTAAATACCTGTCCGATCCTCTATTAAAAATTGAGTTTTTTTTCATAAAAACCAATATTGTCCCGGTGCTAGCAAAAAAAATCAAGATTAAAAAAACAAAAGAGTCCAATATGATCAGAACATGAACATCGCTTGATAGGAGACAATTCCATAAAAAAAAATTTATGAGCACAAGAATAAACCCCGCTACAGGTGTGCGTGGGGCTGACGTAATGTATGATATTCATAACGACTCTTGACGACAGATATCTCGGTTCTTGCATCGATGAAGATGTACATAACTAATTTATTAAATAATATCACTGGTATTTTGATATAAGCATTACATATAAATTATATAAGACATTATATTTTGCAAGATGAAGCATGTGGACAACTATCATTAGTGTTCTTAAACTCATATGGGGAAGGTAAATTGAAATTTCAATAATCATAATTAAGTTTCTAATGCTCAATGATTGTTTTACTTAACTTGCTCAATTGATTAGGAATTTCCACCTAATTAAACTGACCCAATTTACTTACAGACAATAATTGTCAAAATAGACTTTCAATCCCAAAAGACTTTAATTTTAATTTTTCTCTAAAGCGAGGATGCCCATTTTGACTCTTAATGAAAATATCAAGATAAGAAGCCAATAAGTGAAAGATTTTGTAAATGCTCAAGAATTTGTTTTCGATAGTGTAAAACAAAAGTTGTTCTGAGAATTCAGATCATCTCTTCTAAAAAGGATGTGATGTTAGATAGATCTGGACCATTAAATAAATTAGTAAAAAAAAGTTATTAGAGTGTTTAAATTTCCTTAGCCTCTCCCCATCATCATCTCTATCTAAATATGTCAATTTTATCTCCGGTTCATCCCCATTTAAAGGGACATGGGGCGGAGATATGAAATCTCAATTAGGATTAGGTTATCCAAGAATCTCCTTTCACATATCATTTAAGCTTGAATTATGTGTAGAGACGAAGAGGACAACAACACAATGGTAACAGTACAAGTGATGGGGATGATTTAAGGAGACAAATAATACAGGAGTTGTCTTATTTTACAACTAAGTTAGCTAGTGTAGTGAGGAGAATAAAAAAAATTAGTACTAGGATAAGGTTTGGTACATGGAATTATAGTTTTAATATAATATAAATATATTTGAAAATATATATATAAATAAATAGGCAGAGTCTATTATATACGTCCTTGCCTTAAACCCGTGGGTTTGTTTACAATGGTCTTATACCCGCCATCTATTTGGGGTGAGTTTGACGAATTGAGGGACTCACAGGTAATTTTGACATCCATGTCTAAACAGTAGAGATTTGGTTTATTGGGCTGGAGATACACTTATTGAATTCAGTGTTCATTCTGATGGAGGAAGGGAAATTAAGATTGCTTCCGACTCCAAGATGGCTCTGGATTGGTGCAATGGGAGATCTTATCATTGGAAAGTGGAGAGTTGTACTGCTTATATTAAGTGTTTTGCTGCATAGTTTGATCAATTTAGTTTTCAGTGAGTTTATAGAGGCTGATCGTCAGATATATAACTAGCGGAGTTGAGTTGTTTACCTAATCAAATTGTGTATATGTTAGAGAAGGAAAGCAATACTTGTTTGTAATAGGCATAAGCCTCCATGCGTGTTTTTTGTTAGCAATAAAATCTGAGAAAGTTAAAGAATATATTCACGAATCCTCGAATATCATCTTTATAACTAACTTAACTCGTATATCCTGATTATGCAGTCTCTCTCAGTAATATAATCGGCTGATTAAGGGATTCTGCACAAATCAAAGGTGAGAGACCAAATCTCATGTTAGCCAGTACAGACTACAGAGTTGTCGAATGGATTATATGAAGCCCAGCCCATTCGCACACAGTTCGTAAATAAGGCCGCCTTTGGACGCTTTGTAGCACAGAGCCCAGTAAAGCCGCCATACATAAATAAGAGTCTGGCTGGACATAAATAAAAAGAGAAATTATAATATATGACCTTCTTTATTAAATAATATGTAACAATGATTATAAATTTATATGGATATAAAAATGATCCTATTTAAGTTTAGAAATTCTTTATTTTTGTTGAACTTACTTTTTTGCCCTTTTTAACTAACTTTATGTTGAAAGAAAAAAATAAAAACCACTTTCCTAATTCGTCCACCTTCGGCCTACAACTGTGTGAAATTTGACTTGCTTTTCAACGAGAGATTTCAGGATATCAAGTTGACTCGTGATTATAACATCACTACAGGAAAGATTTACCAGGCAAGATTAGACTTCATATCTTAGCTTGAATATCTTATACATATGGAAAAAGATTCTAGAGTATCATTGACCTTGTTTTTCAATTTTAATAAAAAAATGATAAGTTGAAGAATCAAAATTAAACAAATAAACTCCATACTTGGTGATGTTAAGTCCACATCATTTGGTTGTGTGTCAATCTCCCAAGTAAGAGACTGTTCATGCATAAAAGCTCTTGGGCACTTGGTATAATCAACCAATGTAAATTATTTTTATATAGATGAAAGTTGAGAAGCTTTTCCTTATACGGTTAATCACATCTATAAATAGGGAATTCCATAGTTCAAGCAAATTAAAATTTTCATGAGCGAATTGCAAAATAGCTATAGCAATAGCTTTGTGTGTTAGAAAAACATTCCAGTAGTTTCTTCATTAAGCATTGAAAAACTATTGTAATACTGTTATTCTGCTGAAAAATATATATTTAACTTCCAAATTTTACTCTCTACTTATATTGATATCCTATACACCCAACAAAAAAAGTATACAGTAGAGGAACCAGAAATCAGAATATGGTATAGTGACAATTTTTGTACTATTCTGGAAATATGAGAGCTATCTGTAGCATACTCTTACTGTCTCTTTAATTTTTGAATAAAAAATGTTCCTGGTTAAATATATGTTTATGAGTCATAAACATTTTTTAACCTGTTGAGTTTGGAAATGCAATCTACTTTGCTGCATATTTGTGTAGTTAATAATTATTTTACAAGTTGTAAACATACTATTAACATATACATTTTGCAATGCAGCATACTGCGATTAATTTTAGTTCTAGCATTGTAAAAATCAACTCAATATCATATAAATGTACGTCTAAGTAGTATAGAATATATTCCATGAATCAAAGTGAAAATTAAAACATAGCTAATTATATGTTTACAAAATGAAAATACCATGTCTAGAGGCCATTTAACATTATTATGTTTACAAGTAATGTAAACATCTTTTTGTTTACATAATGTAGCATAATCATGTTTACAAGTAAACATTATTGAGTTTACAAGTAAATAATATTGAGTTTACAAGTAATGTAAGTTTAGTTCTTTCATTTACGAGTGATGTTAACTAAGTACACTGTCATTAACGACAAATTTTATGTACTTATTTATGAGAAACTTCATTTTTCATTTGTTTAGCCTTCAAATATAAAGTTGAAGTCTCACTTGTTTACCTCATCTTGATGCCTCAATCCCGAAGAGTTTAGTTACTAGTTATTCTCACTTATAATTTTGTTTAATAATTTTATGTATTGATACGTAAATAAAAAGTTATTACTTAGTGGAGCGCTTAAATGCATATTGTCTTTTAGACATTATGCAAAATATGTGTGTGGTTAATAAGATGCTTACATGTTGTAAGCATGTTGTTAATTTAGGGATTCTGTAAATGCAACATACTCTAATGAATATCAATTCCAACATTGTTAGTATTGTGTATCCATCCTTCTGAACATGAAAGTTGTTACTTAGTGGAACAAGTAATTTTTTATATCGTCATGTTGATATTTGAAAAAAAAAAATGTGTGGTTAACAATACTTTTGTAAGTTTGTAATAGGACTGAACCAATGTGAATTAATATCTTTAATAACTTACTGCTTATCATAATGATTTAATACACATCAAATTTGATGATCATATATAAATCAATCTGAATACTGAGTAGTCATGAACTTTTATGCATGTCTACTGGATCTTTTGATTCATTTATTAAGCTTTGCTTGTAATACAGACTAGTAACTTTTATTTTGAAGATTCAGTGATATAGATGGCTCGGAACATGATCTTACAAGATTTAAAATCCAAACTTTCATAACAGATCGTATATTGGTTCCCTTAAGTATGAATTCTAGAACTAAATGGTTATTGAGCTTAAATTTATAATACGATTTGTAAACTGACCATTCATTAGTGAATTAATGGTACTTAAATATCAAGAGGTGATTAAAAAGGTAAAATGGTAATTTTGACCAGTTCTAATTTACGAATCAATAATTAGATGACAGAACTACATGAAACGATTATATCAATGGACTACATGAGATTACTCTATAAATATATTTTGTAATTACTAAGAGTGCAATTTCATATTTATCGTGGAGTAATAATTGAAATAATAAATAAGATTATTTAATTAAAATTTTTTATTAATAATCTAATTTATTGGAGGTTAGAATTACGGGTCCATGGTCTCTAAGTAATCTCTGTACTACACAGTCTAGGGTGTGAATCTTTCAGGACATAAGAAAATGACTAGCTTACAAAAGGAGTTAAATGTTAGGGGAAAATATATAATTATTAGATAATTATGTGATATTAATTAATAAAACTATTTATTGTAATTTTTAGAAATTATAGTTAAATAATTATATCGATTAATTTTGTATTAATTGATAAGTGAGACAATATATTTGATTTATGAAATTAAATAATATTAAAATATTATAAGATAATAATTTAAATTTTGAATCAACTGATTGGTTAATTTGAATTAACTGATAAGTTAATTGTTAGGATTTTACCAGATAAGTTAATTTTGAATTAACTGATATTTATGATTATATGAGATAATGCATAAATATTTATCTTATTAAAATAAAAAATTTGAAATTCCGACGTGGTATTTCAAAATGCCCCACATTAATCATTGATTTTGAATCAGCTATTGTTGGAGCACACTACAGTGCCACATGGCACTACAGTGCACGCATGGCACTGTGTAGTGCCATACGATATTACAGTAGTGCACGACACATTGTAGTGCCGCAAGGCACTACAATGTTGCGCTGAACTGCAATGGATCCCACTGTAGTATGGAGCTGACTGTAGTGGGTCCTACTGTAGTGTCAAATTTCTAAGTAATTATTATTTTAAAACCCTGAATCTATAGAGCCTTATCCTATAATAGATATAGATAATATTATATTGGCCTATGAAGAGATAATACATGCATCTGATCGATTAATCGTTAATCGAAGCTCTATAAATTCTCTAATTTTCTCTCAGAGTTCTGCCTCAAAAGTCATTCTAAAAAATTTCTACATCTCATGTGTTGAGTACATCTAGAGACAGAAAAGTATTCTTGAATTATTCTATGTGCCCACACACATCCTAGTGTGTTCGAGGATTAGTTCAGAGGATTTTGGTGTGGATCTCACAGTCCGTTGTTCATGGAATCTTAAGTTCGTTGTTGGCAAGGACGCTTGATAGACTATAAGAGGTATAATTCCTTTGTTTATATGTCTATGATTTAATGTATAGATATATAAAGAGTCCAATGAGAGAATTTATTTTTCATTAAAAGTTATTTTTTGGAACCTGTGGGATCGCATTGTTTGTTTAATCAATAATTTTTTTAATTCAAACTTCCTCCATTGCGGTCCTTATATATGTATACATTAAATACTATGTGAGTGTTCTTGCATTATTCATTATATATTTTGATATGTATGAATGAATGGATGGTTATATTTTTTGAATGTATGGTTTAATGATGAATCGTTAATTGTATGGTGACTTTTGGGTTTGGGTTTTGTTCTTTCTTTTCCTTAGATCTTGTGTAAGCCATTTTTGGGGAATAGGATCTTTTGTAATTTCTATTTATTTTCAATAGTATGTAATAATAATTTCGCACGCCAAAAGACGAAGAACGCACGAGATGAACGAGGAGAAGAAAAAGGAAAAAGAAACTCCGTCAAGGAGTTTTGGTGCCACGATTCCAACAGGAGCATGCAGGAATCATACTGGGGCAGATCTCTAGCTCACAAGGTATTGAACGAAGGGTATTACTGGCCTAAAATGCATAAAGTCGCTAAACAGTATGCAAAAAGGTGTGATAAATGTCAACACTTCACCCCCATAGCTAAAATGGCTGGACCGCGACCTATGGCACCAGCTCAGAAACACTTACTACTAGTGGCAACATATTACATCACCAAGTGGATTGAAGCTGAAGCTTTCACAAGGATTCACAAGAAAGAAGTAAAATGATTCTTATGGAAGAATATAGCGTGCCGATGTGGCTACAATGAATTCTTATCTCTGACAACGGGATTTAGTTCACGGGGAAGATAGTGAAGGCATCTGTGAAGACCTAAAATTTTTCAACTGGTTCTCTACGCCATATTACCCTAAAGGAAATGGACAAGCTGATAGGTCAAATCAGATTATACTAGACAACATGAAGAAACAGTGGGAATCTGCCAAAGAAATGTGGTAAAGGAACTACCAGCCGTACTGTGGGTCTATATAACCACCCCTAGAGAAACAACGGGTGAAAAACCTTTTGCTTTGGCATATAGAATGAAAGCGATAATACCAGATAAATTTATGAGCCCAACTATGAAGTCAAAATTAAGCGAGCGGTAGAATGAAGAACTCCTAAAGAAAAATAGAGATTTGTTAGAGGAAAGAAGAGAAGCGACTCTTATCCGGATGACTAACTATAATCAGAAAAGAAAAGCTTACTTCAGAAGAAGAGTTAGAAAATAAGAATTCTAGAAATGAGATCTAGTTATGAAGAAAGTCTTCCAAGTGGAAGAAAAGTTTAGACTGACATGGAAAGGACCATACATTATCAAAGGAGTAGGTGGTAACGAGTATTACTACCTGAAAACAGAAGAAAGGGAAGATCTAGCAAAGCCGTGGAACACCATTCATCTGAAAAAGTACTTTGTTTAATTTTTCAATATGATAGTGAATAATTTTCATGTGATTTTCTAGCGTAAGGGTTTTCCACGTATAAATTATGTGTCAACTCTCTCTCTCTCTCTCTCTCTCTCTCTCTCTCTCTCTCTCTCTCTTCTCTAACAAAATAAATTATAGATCGATGGTCTGAAACGTGTCTTTAGGCTAACTCTCTCTCATCTCAGCTTTAGATCTGGCTAACTCAGCAGCCGCCAGCTTCTCTTCCGTAACCCTCAACTTCTCTTCAGATTTGCTAAGGACTTCTCACCAGTCTCCAACGACTTCTTAACCGTCTTCAAAGAGTCAACAACCTTCGTGCTCCTTGGCTGCTACGGTTGCATCCTGAGCGAGCCTTTCAGTAATGCCTTTAAGGTCAGTCTCACTATTCTTTAGGTGTTCGTTGTTAGTAGCATGGCGGTCAAGCACGCCCTAACAGTCAGCCTCTTTCTTTCACAAGCTGAACATCTCGTGCTCTAAAAAAAGATAATACTCTTGAAGAGTTTTATGGTGAACAACACCCTAGAAGAAGAAAATCACAAAGTATAAGCAAACGAAATATAAAGTAATAAAAATATACGGGATCAAAATAATAAAGTGTCATTCATACCTTCACCGGACCATGACTTAGGGAGCATAGTTAGTTCCAAACGGTCATGCCATGAGCAGCCATCATATCCACGTTAGACTGAATCTCGCGGAGCACTATATGTGCAGAACGGAGGTCATTAGGGAAGCTTACAAAAGCAGGGCTAGAGGGAGTGGCTAAGAAACATTTCCATTTCTATAAAAGCAGGCTTTTCATTCCCCCCGAGAGCCGGAGGAGTTAGTAGGAACGAACTCCATTTGTTCTAACTGTGGAAAAGGTGGAGGAAAAGGTGAATGCTTTGGGGGATCCTTTACCTGGGTAACAGAAGAGTAGGAAAAATGGAAGCATGAGGAGGAACGGGAGATGCTCGAGAATAACTTGGCGTGTCCCGCCTCGGACGAGCATTCCTTTCATCCTTAACCACCCAAATTATGTTGTCGAAACTGGTAGCAAGCCTTCGAAGTAGGGTTTCTCTTTATTCATCTTCCTACCTAGAGTCGGTAGAAATGAAAGTACTCGAAATGGAAAGAGTAGGGGCAGGAAGAAAAGGAGGAATGAGAATACCTTATGGCATTGAAGGTGGGGATGCTGGAGCAGATGTAGACGCAACGGGAACCGGAGCTGGGGCAAAGACAATGTTGACTTCTCTCCTTGGGTCAAGGAATTCAGTCCAATCTCGTTCTTGGCAATGGTAAGCATCGGCTAGTCTTTTCTCGGATGCCTTGGATAATTAAGGCTTTTTTATTGTCTTCTAATCTGCTAGAAGGAAGAAATCCATTAGTAAGCCAAAAAGAGACATAAAATGGAAGAGAGAAATTAGAGAAAGATTGGGGAACCGAAGCTCCGATAGTTTACTGAAAATTACCCATTTTTTTAGAATTGTCCAGCGCCCTCACCACCCCAGTTTATGCCAATTAGTATGGTATCGTCGTTATCAATTTCTCTCTCTGTTTAGATGGATGAGGAGCAAGGTAATAAATAGCTCTCATCTCAACACTTAACTATATAGTAATGACGGAGCTCATCGACTCCTCAATCTAGGTTATATCCTCATATTCATGGCTTCGAAGCCGAGTAGAACCCAATAAGAACTAGGAGTAATTTGGACGGGGCTAGGCCAAAAGTATAAGAGAATTACTATAGAAATGAGGAAAATGGAAGCTTAAGACCCAAGGCTATGTACATCGGACTCAGAGTAATTTGGTAGAGGGCTATACATGGGATTCCCATGGCATTATTCTCTTATAGGGCACTTATAACATCTGGTGGAAAGGTATTCCAATGAGAAACTATAAATTGGTCGAGCTCGGCTTGGGTCTTAACTAGGGGAATAAGAGGTTTGAACTAGGTGCTCTCGTCTTCCATGACTTAAAAACCCACAAAGGAAAAATTTGCAAAGAAAGAGGAAGGAGATTAAAACTTACCAGGAACAAGAATTGAAAAATAAAAAAAGAAATAAAAAAAAAAGAAAAGAGAGGGAAAAATAATAAAAAAATAGGTAAATAAAAATGACGTAGAAGAGCCCAGATTCCAAATGAATGAAAACGTGACTGAATTGAGGAAGAAACGAAATGGAGGAAACCTTAAATAAGTTGCGGACTCAAAAGAAAAATAAAAAGCAATTCATAAATCTTGAAAACGAGTAAACGAAAGGACGTCTCGCAGGTACTTGATGGCAGGGAGCCGTGACTGACAGGGTGATGGGATGAACCGTCATTTGAATTGATGAATGAAAATATGACAGCTAGAAAGGAAGGAAGGCGTGCCTTGTCGAATAGAAAATTTTGAAATTCACGTTGTACGTACCCAATAAAAGTAAATGGTAACGGGAAGAGGTAGCAGTAAATAGAAATGATGAGAGGTGTTTTATGTATCTTCGAGGAGCACGTTAGCGAGAATGGGAAATGAAGTGACAAATGAAAGCGGTACGCACTCATCTTACTTTTTTCATTAATTTTTATCTTTGTATGTTATTTCTAATTTCAGATTCCAACAAATGGTGAAAAAGGCATAAGATCCAATCAATTAAACCATTTATGGAAACACACGTAAACCATAATTTATCGTCATCACACATCAATAGATGAAATTTTATTGAGTGTAATAGGGAACAAATGAACAGGGGTGAAACCACCACTAAGGACACATGTGCTTAAAAGAGCCAATAAGAAGAGAGTTAGAAGACCACCATGTGGCGGAAGAAGAAAAACGAATCAAGACCGTGGGATCAATCTAACAGCATTCAATGGTTAAAGCCAAAATGTATTATTCTCAGGGAATATTCTTATGATTCCTTAAATATGATTGTAATCCCTAGAATATGGTATTAATCTCCCAGTTATGGTTAAATATTCTTAGATTACAGTGAATATTCCGTTCTTAAGAGGATATTTTCGTTTATAAGAATATTTGATTAGATCTTGGAATGACCTATAAATAGAGGCTAATTGTAAGCTTAACTAAATCAATACAAACTGAGTAATTGTTCAACTATTTCATTGTTCATACTGTCTTTACTCTCTTCTCCCTACTATTTTTCAAGTGAGTGAGGAAAAATCATTTACAATTTGGGTTAAGAATAGTATTTATAAGAAATCCATGCACTAATATCCATTGAAAAAAAAGAGAGTAAAAACACGCTTTTTAAAGAAAACTTGGGTAATTTGTTAGAATTAAGAATAAAAGGATGTGTGTTTTTTTGCCATTGAAAGGGAAAAAAGAAAAAAAAAAGTAATGGAAATTGGTTCACCTCCGTAAAGAATAGGTTTTACTATGTTATAGAAGAAAGCCACAATTTTCAAAGGCATTTAGCACCCTTAAAAAAGGTTTTGAGCTCACCATTAATTTGACGGAATAGAAGGAAGAGAAAAGACACTCCATAATCCAATCAATAAAGAGTGAAAGAATATCAACAACACCTAAAGCATGAGATAGTATATGAAATTCTTCTACCAGGGACAAACGAAGTTTGATTGGGATTCACCAATTGAGGAAGAACATAATTCAATTTATCAGTGACAAGATTGGAAATACACTTATACATGACGTTATAACAGGAAAATACACCTAAAATCCCTAATTTGATTTGAGTGAGGGATTTAAGGCACAAAACAAATGACACTATTGTTTGCTTGCTTTAGGAGTTTACCTGAATCAAAGAATTTCAGCAAGGCATCTATCACATCCTTCCCCATTATACTCCATGCTTTCTTGAAAACCTGACTGAAAACCATTCTGACCGAGAGACTTGTCATTACTGAAAGAAAATCTAGTATGTTTAACATTCTCAGCTGTAAAATGTTTGATGGGCTCTTATAAATCCTCTTTTTTAACTTTTCCATCATATATGGCATCCAGAATATTCTAATTAAGCATAGAAACATAATTAGGAGAGCCAAGAAAACACACATAAAATTGAATAATATGATCATTTATATCTCCTACCACTTTGCCATGATTATCAACTAGCCTCTAAATTTTGGAATGCGCCACATTCTTTCTCAACACTTTAAAGAAAAATGAACATTTTGTTCCCCAAGCTAAACCCATTTAATCCTGGATTTCAGCTTCAGAAAACCCTCCTCAGCAGCACTCCGGTTAAGGAATCAGATAAACATGACTTGATCCCCAAGATTTAAGCTTTTTACACAATTTAAACATAGTCACACAAGACACATCCATATTCCAAGCACCAGTCACAATAGATATAAAATCATCTCTATTGGCCCCAAAATTAAAAAACCTAACTAAACATTTAAGTTACTAATATCAGGTGGAATAGAAAATCATATCGGGGTAAATGATAAAAAAACACTAGCATTTGGGAAGTGAAAATAATTACTACTAAAATTCAGTAACCAAATATCATTTGCAAGAATGCTATCTAACCCCAACATGATATGAGGTTGAGGACAAAAAGGCCTCAACCTCTCCCACTTAAGGTGAGAAAGGAAGGAGGCCACCACACTCGGGTTATAGATGATCCCGAGGGATATGATTGCATGTACTGCCTTATCCACTCCTGAAGTCTGTTGTGATAAACAACTAGGGGTCCGAAAGAATAGAGGTGATAAAAGATGGGAGTGGATCGCAGCTAGTAAAGTTACTTCATTAATTGATCGAAGGTTAAGGTTATTGGCTGAATACAAGCCGTTTTCAAGGATGATATTTCTACAACCATGGGCTGGTAACCAAGGCAGGCAAAGGATTCACCGCACAGGCTTATCGACAACAAGGAAATCATCACGATTGAAACACCAACGACTTTGAGGCACGATATTTAAAAGATGACAAAAAAAAAACAATGGCCATGGGAGTGAAAATCAGGAAGATCTCGAGAGGGAACCTACAAAATAAAAGAGGTCCTAAAAGCAAAAGGATTATAGTTCTCTCAGGAAGAAATAAGAAATGTGGGCGAGAATGAGGGTTGGCAAAGGTTTTGATTCTTTCAGGAAGGTAAGGATGAAGAAAACGAGGGGAATAACCGGCTATTTATAGGTCCAAAGGAAAGAAACTGCTCATTTAATAAGCATTGAAGAGGGCCATGGTGCTAACCATTGCGACGATTTTACGCCCATTGTACGGCCGTTTCGTGAGCCAATAAGAAATTTTTTTGAAGAGATTGATGGCCTTGAACTACGAAAAAGGTGAAACGGTGTAGGCGTGATGGATGAGTCGTGACAAAAACGGTTAGATAATTGATCCCATTCAATACGGGCCTCCCAACCAAACAAAATTCAAGCACAAGTGTGAAGTACCCGTGACAAATGAAGCTTTTAGCTTGTCAACGCTCAAAGGTAGCTCGGACAAGTTGCTTGGATAAATAAATCTTCAGACCCGGGAGAATGAAGCCACCTAACTCCTCGACTGGGGAAAATTTTTATAGGTATTTTCCCGAGCACCTATGACAAGGAAACACATGTCACACCGCAACAGAGAGCTAAAGATGAGGGAAAGTATCAAAGGAGAAAGGAAAGGAGAAGATTCGACCTCAGACTGGTCAGCCCTAAGGAAGCTCGGGTCACACAAACCTGAGCATATGTATGACACCGCAGATGGAACCCATGAAGAAAGCTCAGTTAACCCCGAGTACCAATGTCATCATTACCCGCCGAAAGTAACGTCCCAGATGGAACATTCCTACAGGACTGAGCACTCAATGGGTCTGATCCCCGTGGTAGAGTGTTAGATCAACCTCTGATATGTCACATTGAAAGCACATCAACATTTAATGCCTAACGCTTTATGTCATAGGTCGCCTCCCTCTTGTCCAACTAAAGACAGGCATCGTATCCCGTGAGCTTCCCTAACACGTTCTCGAGACTTCTTCGGCACGTTTCCTCCACAGAACTTCAGGTACAAATACCCTCATCTACTAAGAGAAGAGGTATGTTATTTCTCCCCTAAGGAAAGCTATGTCAAAATAATGTCAGGATACTGACTTAGGTATCAGGGACCCTCAGATACAAATACCCTCATCTACTAAGAGAAGAGGTATGTTATTTCTCCCCTAAGGAAAGCTATGTCAAAATAATGTCAGGATACTGATTTAGGTATCAGGGACCCTTAGGCGAGAGAATCCCCCCCTCCCCCGCGCTCGGTTCTCCTCACATTCAAGTTGTTTGTTTATATTTTATAGATCTCCAATCAAGAGGACGATCATACTTAATAGGAGTGAGACAAGAATCAATATTATTGGGAGAACATTACATGCTACCTAACAGTTGAAGTTCTCAATATCAACATAACTCATTACTAATAGTTTTTCAGAAGGCCTAAAATAAACTATTATTTTGATATTATTACTGACCTTATCTCTCATAATTTAGTAGGAAATACACTTGTTTGTTTTAACCGAAATCGCGTGTTGACTTACTACAGAAATTCATTAATTATTGCATTACCATAAATCAATTACACTTTTAAAAAATGGGGAAAACTCATAATAAAGAAAAGCATGAACAGTTACTTTAGTCATTGCTGCCCACTCCTTTTAAGAGAGCAAAACAATGTTAGATCGATCAACAATAATTCCATAATTATTTAAAGGTTTTACTCTAATAATTTGACATTAATTAAAACCCTCTAATCATAACACGACAGACCCAAAAGTTCAGTAAGCAATTAATTCAAATATTAAAATATTATTTATTTAATTAAAAGAGCATCTAACAAAAGCCTAAAAAAGACGATTCTTTGGGATTAGGTTAGTCCCCATTGTCCAACGAAGATGTAATGTTGAAGAACTGTTGCTTTTACACCAAAGTCTACGCAAATACGGCGCCGTATTAAAGCACTCGAGGCTCTATTTCCGTAGACTTTGTCAACTTTGACGACACCTTTTGAGTTTCTCTTTCCCCATCTCTTTAGGTTCCTTTTCATTTGCCTAACAGTATCGAAGCCAAAAAGAAAAAGAAAACCAAGTCAGTCAACGCCGTAACTTCACGGATCATGGCTTAGAGACGGAAGCGGCTTCTTTAACGGCAACGTCACCGGAACCGTTAGCTAAAGTAGCTGACTGGACGGTCAACACGGACATGCTGGGAGAGGAAGGCCCATCACCGTTGGATGCAATTACTGGGTGTCTATTGTTGCTGTTGAGATTGTTAGGGTGGTTCATCATGGGGTTCCTGGAATGACAAGTGGCGGTGGAAATAGCGGTGGCGAGTGATATGGGCATAAGGCAAAGACCCTTGCCTTGTAGATACTGCATGGCTGATCCCATGTCCTCCTCCATCAGCTTAGCCACTTGGTGCTCCGTCACCGTCATGGTGTCATTAGACGACGCCGTTTGGTTGCCATTAGAGGTCCGTCCAATGGCCCCACTATTGGTACTGGCTTGGATACAGTCACCGCCACCCTGCAAAGACAAAAACACTATTATTTTAAAACTTAAAACATGATTGTTTCCGGGGAAAAAAGGAGAAGGAAAACGAAAGCAAGGGATGGAAAATTCTGTGTAGAGAGAGAATCCGAGAAAGTGAGCACGCGTGCTACTTTTGGGTTTGTCGTGTTATGTAGAGAGAGAAACCTCTTTTTGGGAGGGCATGGGTTGGACTTATTAGCAGAGGTAGAGATGGGTGGGTGTAGGAGTCAGCAGTGGATGTGGATGTTTTGACTATGGATGCAGGAAGGGTTTAGTCTCTATAACTTACAACTAGAAGGAAAACTCCAATATCAATACTGGGAATTCACTCCCAGTATCAAAGATTGAGAATATAAAATCAAGATGGATCAAATAAAAAATTATAAGAAACTTGAAGGACCAACTATACATTCTGCTTTCTTTTTGTACATTTGTTTTTGTTTGGTAGCTGTACAAGAATAAGAACAACGTTTGATGCTTTACATCTCCCCACATTTTTAATGAAATTTTCTCTCTTTTTCTTTTTTGGAAATCCTGAAAAGGTTTTTCTTTTTCTTGGTATAAATTTTAAGCTTATAGGTAAAGATGCTCTCAAATTCCAACTTGCTCTAATTAAATCTAAATTAATCAGAGAACCAACTGCTTAACTAAGCTAATAATAGAACCAACTTTCAGTATACTTAAAAGGGTACTTAAGAATTTGATTATTTTAAGCAATGTTAAAAAAAATAAAGAAAATTTATAATTATAACCATTAATAATAAGGTTTGGTTAATGCACCTCAGAGGACATATCAGCAACAAGGGGAGCAACAGCAGCTGCACCGCCCAATCTGCTCATGCTCAGAACCTGCACCACCAATTACAATGAAAAACAAATGTGAGACACTTGTAATTTTTAATTTCACTTTTGCCCATCTAATTATTTACTGATTACTAAATTACACTATATGATCCCTAACCCAATGTCAACCGAGAAATGAGTATTTTTTTCATGTTAGAGGAATTGTGATTGGCAGAATACCATGCCTCTAACACACAATCTCAAAATGTGGGTGTCAGCCTTTAACCACCAATGTACCGACTTATCTCGTTAAAATTGAGTATCACTCAAACTCAATTTCTTAAAAAAATAGATGAGCTTTAACTATTAAGTGAATATCAATTGTCAGTTAGTATAAGACGTTAAATTAGTTGGGGTAGCAATTAAACTAAATGAAATTTTTTTACGTTCACTATTAAAAGTAACATACTGCAAGATGAGTTAAATAAAAATGAGAAATTACTGTTAATAGTAATGCAGTATGAACTAAGAAAATGAATCCGGAGCTGTAGGAATTTGAATAAAAAATTTACCTTGACTTGAAGCTGGAGGAATTTAACATAATCGATGATCTCATCAAGCATTGAAGCTTTATCTGTCTGCCATTCCCAAACCCAAACTCTTTCTCAGTTCTCAGATCATAATAAAAATTAATTACACCAAAATAATTGATTAAACTGATTAATTTTAGCAATAAACTAATATACATCCCCAAATTATTCACAATTAATGCTCCTAAATCGGTCCCACTTTTGTTTTAATTAATTCATTTTGGAAAAGCAAATAAAAATCACATCTACAAAATATCCCGCTATTATAGGCTTTCCCCTGACGTAACTCCCTGCTTCATTTACTAATCCGCACGCAAAGATATGCTAATCATACACGATGGTGTTCTTATCAATAAATTAATCCCACCATAGATCGACACCTGTCCATCGAATGTTACATAGGGAGCATGACCTAGGTTCTTAATGACCAAATTGACACTAGAGAACTTAAAGGATTTGATGCCTTGATAGGCGGTTACGGAGGGGTACTAGGTGGGATATGAAAAATTAGAGTAGGGAAGAGTAGCAGACCTTGTTGGCATTGGGAACCAGTTCCTGCAGGGCCTTCATTCTCTCTGCAATTCTCTCCCTTCTTAACTGCCACAAACAGACAAACCCAATTCCCCATCAGAGTATAACAACAAAACATAAGAACCCTAATGCTCGCGTTTGGTTGCCGAGAAAGTGAAGGAAAACAATAAGAAAAATAAAGAAAAGTATAGATTTCTTTGTGCTGATTCCGGATTTTTGTTGATAGATGTGCTCCGCAATTAACTCGTAATTGTTTTAGATAGAGAGACAAATATTGGGTCTAACTAATTTTCCCGGGTTTTCACAACAGCCAAACAAAGGGAAGGGTTAGAAAAGTAGACTGAAGAAGCTTACTCTTTCAGCGATGCTATGAGGGTCAGTGGCTTGACCTCGACGTGCCCTGACTCTCTGTCTGGGCTGACCCGGTTGACCTCCAGCTGAACCATTCGCCGGAGTTTGGTTCATGGCTCCACCTGCAGCTCCGAAGCTCTGTGCATGTGATGAATTTCCCTGTAGATAACACCATGAAGGAAGATTGTAAAATGAAATTGATATATTCAGAAAGTACATTATGAAAAATCAATTTATAAGAAATATTTGACAGAGGATAAAAATTAAGCATGCCTGAGGATGGTGAAAATGCTGGGGATGGTTCGAGGTCTGACCGGACCCATGCAATGATCCGTTGAACCCGTTGAATAGAGCTCCGACTGACCCCTCACCACCCTGCAAAATCACCTCCATAATTCCCAATTATTTACTCTAAAACCCTCACGGAATTAATTTAGCTTTGCATAACTGCGATTACTGTAATTACCAGATTGGGCGATTTGAAAGAGGGCGAACCATCAACGACGTCATTCTGAGAGCGCTCCATATGATCCCCACCCCCTAACGACAAAGGTATCGGAAGAAGTCCTGATTCACCGACGCCGGTGACCGCCCTGGACATCAGGAGCTGTTGCTGAAGCATCATCGCCGCTTTTGCTGCCGCAGAAGAGGTCCCGCTGATCTGGTGGCTACGGAGCTTGGAGGCCAAAAGTGCCGACTCGTCAAACTGATAAGCGACATTCTCAGGGTTGGACGGTCCATTTTCGTCGGAGAGGTCTCTGAGCTTGTGGTGGCCATTGATGGTAGAAGAAGGGAGGTCCCAGGGGGAGGCTTTGGCGTTGGATGGGTTGAGGTCGGGCCAGGAAGATGAAGGGATAGAGGAAAGGATTTGGTCAAGGAAGTCGTCGGTTGAGGAGGATGAGGTGGGATCAAAGTGGGCAGAGCTCTGAAGTTGATGATGATGATGATGATGAAGATGATGAGTGGATTGGATCTGGGATGGCTGTTGATTATGGTGGTCGTCTTGATGGTTGTTATGGAGGTCTTGAAGTGGGATTTGGGTCGTCTGGTTTAAAAGAGAATTAATCCCTTGCATTTCTCTGCTACAGGGCTGCATCTTGAAATCCAAGGAGAACCAGATGACTTCTGGGTTTTAAAGAAATAAGAGAGAGAAAGAGGGGAGTGGGGAGGGTTAGACGAAAGGAGAGGGAGAGGATTAGGAAGCAAAAAAGCAAAAAGTATTAGCGTTTTATTTTTTAATTAAGAGGAAAAGGGAATGAGAAATGCTTACAGCTCTCTACTCTCTACTCTCTACTCTCTCTCTCTCTATCTGATTTCTATGTGAAGTGTGTGTTTGGATATTAAATAAGGCAGAGCTGGAAGTATTATGTTTGTATTTGCGTTTTTAATTAATTAAGCTTTCTGTTAAATATTTTACTAATTGGCGCTTCAATTTCTTTTGGGATTTAATGATATAATAAACAATTAATTAATTATTATGTAATTGTGAGTTTAAATCGCAATATCTTTATAATTTTGAACGTGTATTTCTCTCTCTTATATAGTATAATCTCTACTATATTAAAATGGACTTAAGAGGGAGAAATTTTTAATTTTCCCTTTTACCCTTTAGACCTCATTAAATATAGTATGGACTAAATACTTAATAAAATTTAGTATTTTATATTATTAGGTTATTGAGAATGTGATGGATCATGTAAATTATTTTAGAGATTTTTATATCATAAACATTATTTTATCAATAACAATTGAGTTATTGACAAGATTTTTATTTTTTATTTAATTATTTTAATTTTATAATAAATGCAATCATTTCAATGTCCATTACCGGTAGTAAAATAAGTTATATGTAATTTTCTATTCTCAAATAATTCTAAGTCTTTTTTATCTTAACTTACGCTATTAAATTTGTTAGGACTGTGCATTTTTTAATTTAAAATTTTTTATAGATAATTTATCATCTCAAAATGATGCACATCATATTCAAGTTTTCTTCTATCTATAGTAATTATATTATGAATATATCATCTCCAGATTATGCATGACCTATTCGAATTTTCTTTTGTCTGTAATAATTTAAATGCAAATATGAAAAAAATAACATTTTGGTTTTGTTTGTTGTTGTAGATTTACAATATTTTGAAAGCTAATTTTTTATTTTAACGTTAATAATAGTTTTAAAAAATTTTGTATAATTTTAAAAAATTTCAATACATACGAAGCACATAGTTTTCTACTAGTATTAACCAAACGGTGTTTGGAAGGTCAGGCGTGGCTATCTATTATATTATTTTTGGATATCTAGATATGAAGAGTTAATAAGTGGAACATAATGAGAAAAATTAAAATCTCTACTTGATGGTAATTAAGATGATTTCATTACCTTATTATTATTATTATTATTATTATTATTATTATTATTATTATTATTATTATTATTATTATTATTATTATTTTATTTTAAGAACAATATTAAAATGCCACTTGTTATCGATCGCATAATCTCTTTAATTATTGTTTTAGCCGATAAGAAAGTTTAGAGTTTTCCATTAGAAAAATAATAAATATAAGAAGTCATAAACTCTATTATTACATTAGTAAACTTTTTGCTAGCTAAAATTTTCATTAGATTAAAACTGTCAATTTTCTCATAAAATAGTATACACAAAAAAAAAAATCCAAGCCCCTTGTTTATTTTGTATTTTACAAGTTGAGGGAAGGAAATTCAGACTTAGATCTTCTCTTGAAATAATAATATCATATGGATTATTATCCACACTAAAAACAAAATTGATTTTTGTTTATTTTTTATTCAACTGATTTGGACTGATATTTTTTATTCATCCGTAAATACCAAAAATATTAGTTAGAAAAAGATTGTCTATTTACTGTTTTTGATTAAGCCTTAAAAAAACAGAACTTTTAATGACTTATTAATGAGATAATAATTGCTAAACAGTACTAATTTTCAGTTAAAAAAGAGATTAAGAGAGAGTGCTTCAGCTTTATTATATACTAAACCACGCGAGTACAATTCGTAACTCCGTTCCATCATCCTCAAATGTAGCCGCCACCACTTCTATTTTCTTTAAGCTAAATATCACTTTTATTTTTTTTTCTTATTTCTTCATTTTTCACACGAATTTTGCTTTCATCTCGTAAAATTAGTTAATTAGTTGTTAATTACGGCTCAAGAAAATGTTTGAATTGCAAAATTGAACAGATACACGTAAAAAGGAAAGTGCAAAAATGATTTTTTTATATTAATAAACACTCAGAGTAGTTTCTAGAGAAGAAGCTGATGTAACTCATTAATTTTAAAGTAGAAGTTTTATTAAGATAATATTATGTGATTTTTGTCACTCTAAATGATTTTCCATCTTAAATTCAGTGTTGTTATTTTTACTTTCATTTTCTCTGTGAGTTAATTATCATCTCTGATTCGGTTTTATTATATGATAATATCTATTATGAATAATCAATTACGTAATACTAAAATATAGTACATGAGGATTTCATAGTTTATAACAATTAGCACCGCAACGGATTGACACAGTTATTAAAATTTAAAATTACACCTCGATAGAGGCAATGCTATTATTCATTTTTAGGGGTGTCAAAATCTTAGATACAAAATTAATGAATTGGCAGTATAATGCTTCCCGTAATTTATATATAGAAAAATATAAAATTAGTTCTAATAAGTTATAAAAAAATAATGTTTTGAAGCAATAAACAAAAGAATGTTAAATGTCGATGAAACATTGTAATTCAATTATTTTGTGAATACGTGCGTATCGTATTTGTTATTAGCTCGATTTATATATCATAAGAATGATAAAATCAATATTACATAAGTACCTACTTCCAAAAATTTGTATTTTTACAGCTTCAGCCCATAATTAGCAATGCACTTCAAAAAAATCATGTAAAACCAGCTAAGTCTAATTACATTTGAACTGCAATGAGCTATCAAGAGAAATAGCATTACATTCGACCTAAGCCAATTAATTTACTCATGCTTCGTGTGCAACCTCGTGATTTGATGGGATTTCAAATTATTTTAGAATTGAAATCATTTCTCTTGTTTGAAAGTTATTAAATGTTGTAGGATTTTAACTAAAAAATGATTTTAAATCCTATTTGCTGCCTAAAAATTTTCCAGTAACGGATTTAAAATCCTTATTCATTTAAAAACTTAAATTACTCTTTTGTCTTAATTTAAAAAGGTAAAAAAAAATGGATAGTTGCAACTTAGGACATAACTGCAAATTCTTTAAACTCTTTTCCAATTTCTCCTTACTTCCAAACAATAATTAGATTTTATTTCATTTCAAATTTATTTCATTCCAAACAATATATCAAATTTAAAATCATTTTATTTCACTTCAATCAATTTGAAATCATTTCCATCACCAAAAGTGTTCCAAACAAACCTTTAGTTTTATTTTGAAAGCCATGTCAATTGTTTTGAGACAAATATTAATTGGAATGTAATAATATTGGATTGAACTACACTACTAGAAAATATATTTTTCGAAGCCGTTTTTTACCGGCGAAAAAAAACGCTGCAAAAACCTTGAAAAATGAGGGTTTTACAAGCGGTTATAAAACTGTCGGTAAAAATAAACATATGCATGTGATTTTAGTGTCTATGCTGATGATTATCAACTACCAAAAAATAAGATGAATTTTAATGTCATACTGAAGGTTTCTTTTATCCTTTAGCGGCGGTTTTAGAACCGCTGGTAAAAAGTTTTTAAAAGTTAAAAAAATGAGGGTTTGAGAGGTCTGCCACTATAGCAGACCTCGTGTCCCCTTTCTCAATATCTTTCTCTCTCGCCTCTCTCTCACTACCTCTCTTTCTATTCTGTCGGTTCTTTCTCTGCCATTCTCTCTCTCATTGCGGCTCTCTCTCTTGTTGCCCTCCTTGAAATTCCTAGAGGTATTTTTTTTGAACAACTATGATTTAGTATTTGATTATTATATTGTTTGTTAATATTTTATTTCAGGGTTTGATTCAAGATTGTGATCTATTTTTATATTCAAACCTAGGCTAAATGTGAATTTTTTTGTTCAAAGATAATTGCACATTTCCTCTTATTTCCATATAGCCATTGGGTTTAGAAATTATTTGGCCAAAATTAGGTTGATTTGGGTGATTTAGTGGCGTTAATTGAAATTAGAAGGAAAATGGTGGTGATGATTATGAGTATGGTGATAAAATTTGTCTGCATTTTAATGAGTTGAGGACTTTTCACCTCTTCTCTTGGGTGAATTTTTTTCTTTATGTTAACTGATTGTGATTATATATTTCAAAGCTAGAGTTTAGATAAAAAAAGGTTTTTCTTCCATTATTAAATCTTTAATGTACCCGGGTTTTAAGAAAGAAATTAAAATGAGATAATGCTTATCTCTTTTGCGATTTTCAGTTGTAACATCTTACGATTGTGGATTGATTAAGGAATGAGTTTATATATTAATTGCACAGAAAGATATGTTATGGGTTTAGGTATCAATTAAAGATGGAAGGTTTTTTATGTAAGTATTTAAGATAAGGGAGCCAAATATAGATAATGATACAAAAATATATTTGAGAAACGAGCAACACACATGACTTTGAAGATAAGTTTGATGATAACCAAGAAAATATAGATTTGGTTAGACCAGATGGTGATGGTGAAGAAATTCATATAAATTTAGGTAGATCTGATGATGGTAATAAACAATCTGGTGATGTTACTTATATTGATGACAACATGAATGATGATGATCCAATTTGATTGTGTCATTTTAGGTCATGTTTATTTCTTTATTGAAGTTTGTATAGTTTCACATATTGATGTATCGAACAATGGTTAGTGTCTACAATTTTTTTTCTTTACAAGAATTTATCATGCCTTTTTCAATCTTCAAAACTTAGTGATCTGGGAGAGTCCATCTACCAACATAGAAGAGTCTGGAAGTTCGAACCTAAATTCAAAGGATAACATAGAATTGGAAGGTGTGAGTGTGCTTTATACTTTGTTAAAACTATCTCATTGGTTATATTAAGAAATCTAAGTAATTTGATTATGTAAAAATGAATGAAATTTCTATATGAAAGAAGTGAGGAAAGACACTTATGAAATATGTATGGAATTTTCCTGAGAGAGAGAAAAAAATGTTGATTTTAATCAAGACTATCACATGTCATGGATGGATAAATGGGTTTTACAATTTTCTTGGGTACTTTTATAAAAATTTACACATTTTGTCATTTCACTTTACCGGTTAGAGAAAAATGTCAAAGTTCTACGAGGATGAAGTTTGAGAAATTGTTAATGTATTTTCTTATTTTTCTTAGTTTGTCATGGACTATTATTTGGTCATAATACTAACGTTTATGGTAAATTAATAGTCTAAATATGATGTTGATGCGGCTGCTTAGAAGACTATGATGGATAAGCTCAATAAGCAATGGAAAGATGAACTTAATAAAGAGTATGAGTTAAAATATGCAACTGTAGAAAAATGTCTAAACACAAGCCTCCTCAATGCTGAGGAATTCATGGACCACTCTCGTCCACATTTGGTATGTCCAGAAGGAATGGTAATAGTTACATCATTATTCATTATTTAATAAATTTTATTTTAAATATAGATTGAATTATGACATTTAACTTTTTTTATGATAGAAACGTAGTGACACAAATAAGTGTAACCGAAGTAATAAAAAATGTTATATGCATGTAGTCGGACAAATATAATGCAAATATCGCATCATTAATGGTTATTTATATTTAACACATTTTGTGCAATTTATAAATTAAATGCTTATTCATTATTCTGGTGTAGGAAAAAAATACTCAGAAAAATCAGGTCGTACATAATTATTTGTAATTACTCATAAGCATAATAATTGGACTTTTGTTGATCCAAAATTTGAAGTTACGGCTGTAAGTGACTATTACATTACAGTTCCTAATGATTATTGTTTAAATGAATTAAAGTTCCTTATTAAATTAAAATTGTTAGATAATAATTCTAAGTACTAAAATTTATGTTTTGCATTATAGAAAACTATGTATGGGCATATAGATAAACTTTTTGATCCTTTTGAAGATGTACTTTCGATCGACGAAAGACATTTTTTAGAAGTAATGAGAAAGAAGCATCATGAATGTGTATAGAGACTTAGATTAGGCCTTACTCCGTCGAAGTTATTTTCAAATTTCTCAAGTGGATATTACATTGGTACATCAATCTTAGTACTTAGAAATTATATGGCCGAGAGTCTCTGACTTGGAGCCTAACCAAACGAAAATTACATCTCAAGTAACATTCTTACTTAAGAAACTTAACAAGCTGAAAGACCTACATGAAGAAAATAACTCTCGAAGGTTGACAGAGTAACTAGGTAAAATAAAATACTTACTCTTTTCCTTAAGCTTTCTTTGTTTATGATTCACTTATGACATTCATCTACTGGTTCTAGGTACAATATGCCAAGTGTTATCAAGTATGAGTGCAAAATATTCCTAATGCATGGTAGAATTCTATTTAGAATGTGCTAAAACGGCTTTAACAGATGTCGGTTCACTATCTAATTCACAAACAATGGATGAAAATCTTTAGGTTTAAAAAATCCCAAGCTTAGATCTAGTAATCATAGGATGAGTTGAGATAGAAGGAATTGTTTTATAATTTAATGATTCACTGCAAGGAAGATGTGCAGTGTTATTGGAAACCAATTGATTATGTGAAATGGATTCTACTGTGACAGAATCTGGTATGACAGTAGAAATGCATTCATTTTGAACAAGTGATGAGACACAATTATCAAACTGTGGTAAAGATGACAATGTATCTACACTAGAACTAATAATAGGAACATTATTAGGAGGAATTGAAAACAAATTACCAGAATCTAAATCGTTTGTATAAAAAAGGACTAAGATTGAGAATTTTGTACCTAATTTTCTATCTGATTAATGAACTGATAATTTGAGGAGGTTGCTTCATCATTGCTATTTAAAGATGAGTTTGCATCATTTGAGCGATTGTTTAGAGCATGCTTGACCATATTTGGATAAACAAGATTATGATGAGACTGAGATTTATTTGAGATCTTCATACTAACTAATGACTGATATGAAAAATTATTCTCATTGAAGGACATACTAATATATATGTAAAGCTTGTCAGATTCTAGATCAAAACATTTGTGGTTATCAGAATATCCTAGGAAAATGCATTTTAGAGTATGAAAGTTGAATTTATTGGTGTTGTATGGTCTAGTGAAAGGAAAACAAGAGCATCTAAAAGGTTTCATAAATTGCAGATCTGATTTTTTAGAGTATAAGACTTCAAATGGAGATTTGTTTTGCAAAACATGAGTAGACAACCGGTTAATTATGTACATAGAAGTTTGGAATGCCTCCCACCAGAAAGTAAGAGGCATTTTAGCTTGGGCTAAGAGAGTCAATCTAGTTTCTATAATTCGCCTGTGCTTTCTTTGCACTTTGTCATTTTGTTGATACAAATGTGGACATAGGTGTCTAAAGTAAATTCCAAATTGGGTAAAAATAGATTTGAGACCTCTAAATTCTCCTCCACAATCGGTTTGAAAGCTTTTGATTTTAGTCTCAAACTGCCTTTCAATGTATATTTTGAATTGAAGAACTATGTTTTAGGTTTCAGACTTTAGCTTCATGGGAAAAATCCAGCAAATTCTAGTAAAATCATCTATAAATGTGATATAATATCTAAAACCATTAGAAGATAAGATGGGAGAAGGTTCTCATAAGTCAGAATGCATAAGATCAAAAGGTTTACTAGTGTTCAAACTAACAGAGGGAAAAGAAATTCTATGACTTTTACCAAACTAACAAGCTTCACAGAATGAGAGAACTTTAGAACCACATTTAACCGGTATAGTTTTTAGCAATAAAGAGAGAACATGACATAATGGATGCCCAAAATGTTGATGCCAAATATTAATGCTATCATTAAACTCAGAATTACTAGAAAGATTATTGTTTGTATTGACAAAAGAAACATTATACAATTGTTGAACATAATCACTTTTACATGACATATTGAACAAACTAGGACTAGACCGATGTAAAGAAGAGGGATTATAACAACATGCTACATAACAGACAATAGCTTTGGCAGAATTTGAAGACAACTTAGAATGAGCATGGTTGAGGATGAAGTGAGATAACCCATCTTTAAGCCTGCCTTGAAGAAGAAACCTCTTGGAACCCTTGTCCTTAATGAAACAAAAAATAGAATCAAACTCAATTATAACATTGTTATCTCGAGTCAACTGAGATACACTTAAAAGATTTTTTGTCATCAGAGGAACATACAGAATATCTTTAAGAGAGAATGAAACAGTTTGTGACATAGTAGTATGAATCATACGATTATTCGAAATAGCTTTAGATAAAATAATATTGGAACTATCAGTATAAGAAATGGGAAGACACTCACCATTACCAACAATTACCTTGCCTTTATAATCTGAATTGAGAGAGATTCTCAAGATAAGATGTAATGTAATTAGTGGTTGCACTATCCATATACCACGAATTGTCATTAACAGAAGAAGGTGGGGCAAAATAAGTAGAAGCGCCCTGAGTGGGTTGTTGAAAGATTGAGACATTTGAAAATCAGTCTGTCGAAAATCAGCTTGAGGTTGGGGGTTGAATTTAGGCTGTTGAAAATCAGACTCAAACCTGTTATAGCAATGGAAGACCAATCCTTCTGAAAATTTAACAGGTAGGTCTTGGACAATTTCTACCTTTACCACGACCCCTTCCTCTAGAGTTTTGATTACCTCTTCCAAAAGAGTTATTCCCACAGCCTCTTCTTCCATTAAAATGATTAATATTAGCATAAACATTAGTGTTGCTTTGCTCTTAAAAACCAGAAACAATGTTGTTATGTTCCAGGCACATTTATTGACTCAGAAGCATAAAATGAGCTTCTTGAATTGTTACTAAATCTTGCCTAAATGTTAGATTTACTACTACGGGATCATAATCGTTGCCAAGTACACCTAAGATATACAGTAGTAGCTCTTCATCACTGATTACTTGACCACAAGCCGATAAATTATCAGCTATAGCTCTTATTTTCAGAATATAGTCATTATTCTAAGTGAGGCTTTCTTGGTTGACTGTAATTGAAATCTCAACTACAGCTACCTAGACTTAGATTTTGTAGTGAAAATACCTTCAGAAGATGAACCACATCTTACAACATGTTCGAGCATTGCTTCTGATATGCTTGACAGAAGCCAACTTAGCAGAAACTGATCAATACAGAGCCACAATACGAACTCGGGATTTGGAGTTGTTGTCTAGACAACAACATTGTTATCACCAGTAGTGACTTTGGTGATATACTGAGGAGGCTTTTTTACAATACCAAGTAAATATTCCTCCAAGCCATAAGCTCTCACAGACAACATTATTTGAGAGCGCCAAAAAAGTAGTTATTGTGATCAAGACGTAAAGAAATGAAAATTAAGTTCTTGGGAATTGGACAAACCATAGAAGATGATTATTGAGAAGTATGGGATGTAGTAGAGTTAGATGCCATTGACAAAATTGGATGAGAAAGAACATTCAAGAAATAAATGCAGAAAATATAGTAGAACAACGACTGAAGAATGAAGAACAAACGAAGATGAAGAAGAAAAGATTATGGCTCTAATACCACGTTAAGAAGAGAAGAGCGAAGAAAATGGCAGAGAGAAGCTTGAAGAATCATTAGCTTCATTAACCATCACTAAAGGAGCTACAAGATATATATAGAGATAATACAAAAGAGACTAATTGCTTACTGTATTAATCAACAGAAAACTAACTAACGAACTTAACCAATCAACTAACTATATTTTAAGCATAAATTTACTAGACTTCTTAACAGCACTAATCGTGTTTTGAAATTTAGTCTCTCATAGAATGCGTGGACTGAACTCATGTCGAACTTAGGCCGACAACTCTCATTGCAATTTGTGTATATATGTATATATATAGACATAATTTTGTAAGTGTTAACATGTGGTTAATCTAGACATAATTTTGTTATTCGGTCTGTACTTTTATCGTACGATCTAATGTACCACCGTATATGTACTGCAGTACGTAGATTGTTCTCAAGTTTCTCTAACCTATAAATGAGAGTTTACCATTCCCTACATACAACATATAGTTGAATATATCATTTTCTCTTTCTTTTAACAATAAGCTTATTTTGGTTTTTCTGACAAAAAAAGATCAAATATTATTTTATTTGGATAAATTATGTTACGGTCAGTGAGCTCAAGGCCAAGAGGTCCAAATATATGAACTAGTTTGACAATATATATACACACACAGAGACATAACGTTTTCTCTTTCAGTTTTTTTATAAATCTATTTTCGAAATTGGTTTAATTATATAAATTTCACTTGATTATCAAGTCATATAAATATGTTGAAAAAATAGGAAGTAAGTTAAACACGATAATTTATCGACGACATGCATGTCAGATGGGCTATATTACTTGGAAATTCTAACGTATTAATCAAAGTAAAGTAGCATTTTATAATCACTAGTCGAAAAGCACGTGCTTCGCACGTGTTAATTTTTTTTAAAATTATATAATAAATTTTAAAATTATTATTGATGTTAAAATAAATATATTAACTTTCAAAATGTTGTAAATCTAAAACAAAAAATAATAATAGTGATGATTTTTTCATATTTATAATTAAATTATTGTAAATATAAGAAAATTTTAGGCATCACCTGAAAATAATATATTTATAATAAAACTATCACAAATAAAAAGAAACTTGAATAAGTTGTGTATCATCTCGAGATGATAAATTACCTACAATAATTCTTAAATTAAATAACGTATAATCCTAACAAATTTATATCGTAAGATAAGATGAAAAGAAACTAAATATTTGAGAAGAGAAGATTAAATATAACAAAGTATTTTACTATGGATAGGACATTGAAAATTATTACATTTATTATTAAACTAAACTAAACAACATAAAAATTTTGATTGAAATGAAACGATGTTTATAATATAAATATCTCTAAAATTATATACATGATCCATCACATTCATAATACATAATAATATAAAGTATTAGTAAAGAATAATTAGTGAATAGAATTATAAATAAATTAAATACAAAAAAAACTTAGTCTAATACTATATTTAATATGACTGAAAGGGTAAAAGTGAAAATAAAAAATTTCTATCTCTTAAACCCATTTTAATATAATATAATAGACACTAAAGATCGATGATTGGCTAAATACAACACTCTAGCGTTATACAGACTTTCAGTCCGTACTTAATTAACACTCAATTAAAATTTGTTCACTATATTTATAATTTTTTCAATTTAGTTCTTAAACATATAAATATAGGCGGACAAACATGTGAATAATTTTTCATTTTTTCATTTTTTTTCATTTTTTTTCATTTTTTTTTCATTTTTTTAAAGTATTAAGTCTATGAGATTTTTTATTTTAATTTTTTCATCTACTTGTATCTAATCTCTATGGTATTAATCTATTCATCTTTTTAGTGTTAATCATATGCAAGTTGATTCACATAGCTTCTCTTCAGATTTAATTGTTCAATTTTATAACATCTTATAAATCTGAGGTTTAGAATTTCTTACTATATTGCATTCACAAGTCAGCCTAATTTTTGGTTAATTTATTATTAGTATTTTAAAATAAATAACATAATTGGTTACATTTACTCAAATCTGTTATTATTGAAATTTTATAATCTGAAAGAATTGACACCAAAAAAATTATTTAATACAAAGTTTTTGGACAATGTTATCAAAACTATTTTTAAAGTTCATAAATAGTCTTGGACGTACCTAATAATTAAATATTTTAAATTACTTATAGCCTTGAATATTTATTCAGTAACACTTCATATAGTTTTTGTTTTTAATGACGTGCTCATCAGACTATTTTAAACTTTTATTTAGTATGATAAATTGTACAACTTAAATTCATTGAGATAAAATACCTTAAGGTGTATGAATCAAAATAACACTCATGAAAAAAATATAAAAACGAAATTAAATATAATTTTATTAATTAAAGTATATTATGAAAAACACCAAAATTTGAGAAATCGTATATATTTGAAAGAAAAATCTAATATGTTTTATGAATTTTATAAACATCGATGCTTTGCATTATTGTTGTATGTTAAATATATTTTTTTCATTTTTAATAACATAATTTGAATTAAGTTTTTATTATTTAACTTTCACACGCAACGCATGTTAAGAACTAGTTTGGTTATAAGGGATACCTCTATTTGAAAATGGTTATTTGGAAAACTCTACTCTTTTGAATTTGGGTTAGAAAAATTATACCCCTTTTGAAAAACTCAGAATATTGTATACATGACCCACCAATTTCGCATCATCACTTACAATGTTTCCCTTTTATCATCATTTATCTTCCATTTCCAATGCAAATATTAAATCAACACAAATACCAACTTCATCATTTTAACTCTCTTCTTTCATCTTCAAAGAAGGTCATCCTCCTCCTCCTCCTCCTCCTCCTTCTTCTTCTTCTTCAACGAGAGCTACTCTAGTACTTATTCTTCTTCTTCTTCTTCTTCTTCTTCTTCTTCTTTTTCTTCTTATTCTTCTTCTTCAATGAGAGCTACTCTAGTACTCATTCTTCTCCTATTTTTTAGGAACAAGTATTCATAACAAACTACTAGAACCCTTCAAATAGTGATTTTGATTTAAAAAAAAACTATTTGAAAGGTTCAAGTAGTTGTATATGACTACTTTAACCTTTCAAGTAGTGATTTTAATTTTAGAAGTAAAAAAATATTACTTGAAGGGTTCAAATAGTTGTATATGATTACTTGAACTCTTAAAATAGTGATTTTGATTCTAGAAGTAAAAAGAAATACTTAAGGGTTCAAGTAATTGTATATGATTACTTGAACCCTTCAAATAGTGATTTTGATTCTAGAAGTAAAAATAAATTATTTGAAGGGTTCAAGTAGTCAGATACAATTACTTGAACCCTTCATATAATTATTTTACTTCCAGAATCAAAATCACTACTTGAAGGGTTCAACTAGTTAGATGCAACTACTTGAACCCTTCAAGTAATATATTTTTTACTTCCGGAATTAAAATCACTACTTGAAGGGTTCAAATAGTCAGATATAACTATTGAACCCTTTAAGTAATATTTTTTTACTTATAGAATCAAAATCATTACTTGAAGTGTTCAAGTAGTCAGATACTTGAAGGGTTTAAGTAGTCAGATACAACTAATTGAACCCTTCAAGTAATATTTTTTTACTTCCAGAATCAAAATCACTACTTGGAGTGTTCAAGTAGTCAGATACAACTACTTGAACCCTTCAAGTAGTGAACAAGTGAGTACTTGAAAGGTTCAAGTAGTCATAAAAATCTACTTGAACCCTTCAAGTACTCAAAGTTCTTTTTCTCATTTTTTAGTCGTAAAAAAGACTCAAGTAGTCATAAAAAGCTACTTGAACATTTCAAGTACTCAAAATTCATTTTCTCCTTCTTTCAGACGTAAAAAAGGCTCAAGTATTTATAAAAAGTTACCTGAACCCTTCAAATAGTCATAAAAAATTACTTGAATCTTTAAGTAATCACCTGGTGTTTGAGTTGTTGTCTAACAAAATAAAAATAACTACTTGAAGAGTTTAAATAGTTATAAATAACTACTTGAACTATTCAAGTCGTCACCTGAAGAAGAAGAATAATGAGTTTCATTGAATAAAAGACAAGGAGAAGAAGAAGAAGAAGAAAATATGATTTGATTGTGCATGGAGAAGAGAAGAGAATTTGGTGAGATTATTAATATTTAATTGAATAGCATGGGTCCCAGGGTATATAATTCTGATTTTTTAAAAATGGGTAAATATTTCGTAATCCAAAATTAAAAAAGTACATTAGTAACCTATTTGAAAATTACACTTTCTTTTAAAATTTGTTTATTTACAATTATAATTTCCACAAAAACTTCTTATCAACAATCATCCTGCATACCATTTCATTCCGACATGTCTTTCCATTTTATCAAAAGTATTTATGTTCATTATTTGTTAATCACGCTTAATAAGCTTGTACAAGATAGTAGCAAAAATTTCTTTAACACATGACTCATTTATTAATGGTTTAAGGAGCTCTAAGTATACCCGGACCACATTGAAATAATTAAGGCATAGCCTATGTGTGTACATAAACTTGTAGAAATTGTTGTACAAGTTTGTATAGTCAATAGAAAATTGATTGAAATTATTTGAAAGAAATTGCAAAGTTCAATGGAAAAATGAGAAAATTAGAAAGATATGGATTAATTTAATTGAAACCGAGAGTGCATAAAGAAATCAAAAGTGCACTCTATCCATATATTTCCTGACAAAGCCACTTCAGAAATTATAGGAACGTCTTCTTTCCCGCATGGTAAGGCTTAGAGAGACCTTAAAGGTTAAAGAAAAATGTGAGTAGCAACAGTCAGTAGATTTATGTATACTTCATTATCTTCTGTTACAACCTTGAGCTATATTTAAACAAAGAAGGTGGATCGAATGAACTATGCTGAGGTGGAGCTCTCTGATGTCAGCTTCTTAGAGCTGTCTTGAAGGAACTATGCTGAGGTGGATAGAAGACATGTTTAGTGCTAATACATGGAGAAGGGGATCTAAGCGCGCTAGGGACCCTTTAGGTGACTTGGTTAGTGGGTGTCAGTTTGTCTTGTAGACATGACCACTAACTATCCCACCTTGGTATCCCATGTGACACGTTCAGCCCACGATGTATCTATGATAGTTACGTGTGTGAAATTTATTTTGCCACCTCATTATGATTAGTTGAGATTGCTATGATTAATTATCCTGTATAAATAATCGCAAGATCATTTATATGTAGTCCCCTCTTGAACTCTATAAATAATCTACCACCCTCATTTCAAGGGCCTCTCTATCATTCAACACCTAAACTCTCACTATTTATACATACAACATATATGAGCTCTTCTTTCATTGAAGAGCTCCTCTCTTAGAGTATTTTTCACCATTTGATGTTTTGAGGTTGAATGAAGTTCTCATCCTTTTCTCTAAATTAGTTCTCCACGTTTTCAAAACTTTTCTGATTGACTAGATATTTCTGTCTCATACCCATACAAACAATGTGAAAGAGAGCTATATAATCTCTTTAACCATAATCTCTAAACAAAGAGAGATATAAATATATTTTTTGAAATTTCAATGTATAAAATACCACACATCACCCAATAAGCATGATATATAACTAAATAATACAAAAATAATACCATTGACAATGAGAAGAAGGTTTTCCCAAATCCCAATCCATCTTCTCCCATATGCCTATTTAATACCTTGGAATCAGCCAAACCAACATATCCCCCATTTCCAATTTTTAAAGTTTGTGTTCCCAATAAGATTAGTACTCCAATCTACAGGCTAAGCTGTTTACATTTAATTAATCTTCTAAAATATTTTCCATAACTTTGCTTATGATATGTCTCTATTCTCTTTCCCATCTCATTAATTATGAACTGTTAAACAATTTAATGATAATAATAAAAGAATAAAAGCTTAAGAAAATCAGCAAACATGACTTATTCAAGATCTATGAACAACACTTAGTTTATGTCATAATGCATGTATTTCCATCTCTAGAATATTACCTAACATGATCTAATTTTTTATTTGTTTTGGTTCCAAGTCTTAATATGCTTACCGTAACCATGACGTAATTACCCGGCATTAATCTTATAATGATAATGTTTATGATAATTAAATATAAAAAATCACATGATATCAAAGATGGAAATTTTGTTGTCATTACTATGTCTTCTCAATTGAGAAGCTTTATTAGATGTTAAAAATTCACGTTCATTGTATATGTTGTATGTTTCCCGGGATTTTGATGCTAATCAGAGAATTATAATTTTTTTTTATTTTGTTAACGTTTATTGAAAACTAGAAAAAGAAGGAATTCCAAGAAGGCATTGTTGTCTGCTTAGAATTTGGCATTGGAATTTGTTCATTAAGTTTCAACTTTAGTGCTGCTTTTACACTAACAATTAATTTCTATAGCTTGGTACGTGGGACATTCTATATGTGTCCTAATATTATAGTTTTCATCATTCTTTAAGCGAAAATATGGAGGAAGGTGGACATACTAGAAGGGTGTGGATCCAAATGCAATAAATTAACACAGCCCACAGAACACTTTTATAGATATTCGCTTTCTGATTCGCTGAGCTTTTTCTAGCTTTATCATATAACAGTGTCATGATCAATTATAAATTTCATTTCTAATAGGGTTTGTTAGACCATTAAAGGTTATGTTTGCTGATAATTTGGTCTATCTATTTTCAAATAATTTCAGATATTATTAATATATTTTCAATCAAAATAAAAGTTTTCAATTCGCATCAATCAATAGGTTACATTTGTATGTAGTTAGTGATCAAACAAAAAAAAAATGAAAGAATCTCCATTCCTTTGGATAAAAAAGGAACCTTAATAATTTCTAATTAAACTTTAATCAAGATATTTTTTTTTACTGGAATTTGAGGAGAATTCAAAATTATTCAAATTGTATAATCGTCAACTACTAACATTAGTAAACGACCCAAAATAATTTGATTATAATTTAATTTGAGACGATTATAAGTAGAAAGTTCATATTCTTCCGTCATTGATAAATAGAAGTTTCAATTAATGCAGTCCTTCAAAGTAGTTATAAATCATTAGCAATGCACAACTTCCATCAACATTAATTTAATTAAATGCATTTGTGAGAATTGGATAAAAGCCTTACTCTCTGTAGATACCGTATTTTATCCGGCCTAATACATGAAATATACATGTTTTATATTTTGACTCTCTTAATAATCCAAGACTATGTGTATAATTTGAAAGCTAATCCAATACTAAAATAAGAAAAGTGGTCCAAAGACTAAAAAGTAAAAATTGAAAAAAGAAGACTAAAAAGTAAAAATTGAAAAAAGAAGACTAAAAA